>SNQJ01S0062612.1:121949-153661 GCA_010110895.2 Picea sitchensis
ATCTTACTAATCCTTCATATGCCAACTATAAATGTTTGGCGATATTTTTGTAAAAATATTCAAATTTCTAAGGATTTTATATAGTTTTTATAAAATTTTGGCGATTTTTAAGGTAAAATAATTTTATCCTATAGAATTGGGGCGAATCATTTTTAAAATAGCGAATCTCGTTTTTTGAAAAACCATGGAAAATTAGCCCATGAGCGAAATTTAGCCCCTAAAATCATCCATGTCTGCGACGGTCGGACGGGCTTCCCCGACATCGTCGGAGGCACCGGGGAGATGAGGCGGCGGGAGGAGAATCAGAGATAATCCTTCAAAACGTGCAGGGAAACCTGTCTCGTTTAACACATACGATTCTGATGGTTCAGGTAGAGGATCTGCCGGAGGTGATGCAACGACAAGTAGTCAGTGTTCCCAGAGCTTGGGTGCGATTCTTTCGGTGTCTTGTAAACGCTTTAGTTTGTTATCATGACACACATCTGGCACCACAGGCATAGATGTCGTGGATCTTGTATTATCGACTGTATATGTGTATTGAGGGTGTTGGCCCCAATTTTGTACTATAAACATCATATTTTTTGAAATATATATAAAACAGGGATCTTTGGCTTTACTTATATTACAATGTGTACATTGATGAGATTATTTTCTTTGCTTTAGTTATGTGACAAATGCCAATCTAAAACAAAATTAGCATAAGCATCAGATACATAATTAGATCAAACTGTCATTCTAAAAGATGTACCCATAGGAATCGTCGGAGTAAATTAGGATCTCGCATGCGGTAACTGCCGTTCAACTGACATAATACTAACTGGGAATCCAGGCGAACTCCTAAAGAGAGAATACCATGTGAGATAACATCGTGCAAAAGTTCTATAACAACGCTATATTCAAACACATTATTTGTGGATGGCCCTAGGCATACGCCACCTGAAGACACCTGTAGACCCTCGGGTGAGTAAACCACCCAAGCAGGGGAAGCCAAGTTCCATGTATGATGGCTGGATCCGTCTGCGAATCCTAAGTTGACTGAAGACTCCGTTGACATCTTCCAACCAAGGGAAAACTCGATAAGCAAGATGAAGAGAAAAAGAAAGGGAAAATATATATACACTAAATTACATTAGTATACAAAGAGTTACACCCAAGCTTGGGGCTCAAGTGTAATATCTTTTCAAGTAGATCCCATTCATGGGCTTGGCCAACATATTCCCTTCATAATATTCTAACTCATAGGCTCCTTTTTCTAAGACGCATCACACGATATAGGGACCGTGCCACATGGGTTTAAACTTTTCTGCCCCCAAAGATTCTTTGGCTTGATCATATAAGAGGACCAAGTCACCCTCAGTGTAAAACCGAGGATAGGCAGACTTATCGTACTGGACCTTGAAATGTATTTTTTTCACCTCGATAGTTGTAGAGGCATCTCGACACTGCTCGTCAAGAATCTCTAGGTGTACTAGGCATCGCTCGAGATCAGAAGTGTCAGGGAAGAGCGCGACTGCCAACTTAAGAGAAGGAATTTCACATTCAATAGGTAATATTGAATCCACACTGTGTACTAATTGGAAAGGGGAAAATCCGGTGGCAGTCTTGACTGAGGTTTGGTATGCCCATAGTGCGGGATATAGCATAATGTGCCAGTCATACTTACTATGGCTGACAGTTTTCTGCAAAATGTTCTTGAGAGACTTGTTGACAACCTCTACCTATCCATTTTCCTGGGGGTAGTAAGGGGAAGAATGACCATGCTTAAACCCCAACTTGGATGCTATCTCTTCCATCATTTCATTCAGAAAATGACTGCCATGATCAGTGACAATCTCACTCGGGATACCGAACCAGGCGATAATTTGATTGAATACGAAGAAGGCGACAGTATTCCCATTAGATTTAACTATAGGCATGGCTTCGACCCACTTATTAAAGTAGTTGACGACCACGATAATATGTTGATTCCCCCCAGCTGAAGTTGGGTTGCAATCCACGAAGTCCACCCCCCACTTGGTGAAGGGACCGACGGTAATGACTAGGTGAAGAGGGGCTGGATGTGAGCACATTTTCCAAGTGAACACCTGGTAGGGGTGACACTTCTTAACCACTTCAACACAATCCTTAAATATAGATGACCAAAAATAATCGGCTCACAAAATTTTATGGGTTGTCGCAAGCTCGGATAGATGACCACCATAATCCCCACTATGGCAATCGTTTAGAACTGACTCGACTTCCTCGTGAGTTAAACAATGATGCAAGATATTGTTTATTCCTTGGCGATACAAAGTGTCACCGACGATAGTGTAATTCTTAGCTTGGTATCGTACATGCCATTAGTCATCTTGCGAGAGATGTCGAGGGAAATTCAAAGTTTGAATATAGAGAACGAAGTCTCCATACTAGGGGTCGGACGACGAGACAAGGAAAACGTGTTCATCCACAAATGAATCAACATGGATAAAATCCTCATCTAGTTGTGGAAAGTCGGATATTAACTCCGCGAAGACTAGTGATTTCTTTGATTTTGTAGAAGCGAAATCGAGATCAAATTCTTGTAAAATGAAAATCCATTTATTATATTTTCCCCCTATGATACACCTGGTAAGGACGTATTTAAATGGACTAAAATCAACAACCATAGTAGTCTTGCAAAGAAATATATAATGGCGTAAATGTTGGACTGCATGAATGGAAACCAAAGCTATCTTTTCAACATGAGAATACTTGAGCTCAGGGCCAACTAAGTTTTGACTAAGATAGTAGATGATGTGCTCGCGGAGCTCATCATCCTCCTGAACCAGAATCATACCAATCGTCTCCTCGGACGTGATGATATAAAGCAAGTAATCCCTACTGTAGTCAGGAGACTTTAGCAGAGGTGTTGATACCAAGTCTTTCTTCAAATAATCGAAGGACTCCTGGGCTTGCTCATCCCAGATAAAAGGGGTTTCCTTCTTCAAAAGATGCATGAAACCCTTAGTGATATTGGCATAGTTTACTATAATCTGACGTAAAAAGTTGGCTTTCCCCTTTAAACCTTGAATTTTTTGAATAGTGCACGGGGGAGGCAACCGAAGTATTGCCTAAACCTTTAATGGATCTACCATGATGTCGGTCTCAAAAACTAGAAATACCAAAAGACGACTAGACCTAATGCAAAATATTCATTTATGAGGGTTCAATCGGATTCTATAGTAACAACATCATTCAAAAACTAGTTGAAGGTGCTTAGAGTGATCTGCTCTCTTATTAGAGTGAGCAACAATATCGTCAAGGTAAGATTTGACTATATGCTTAAGATCATGGAATGCAAAGGTCATGGCATGTTGGAAGGTTGCTCTGGCGTTTTTAAGGACGAAAGGCATTTTCCAGTATGAGAAAGTACCCCAAGGAAAGATAAATGTTGTCTTGTGTTGATCCTCGGGTTTAATTTGAATTTGGTTATACCTTGAAAATCCATCCATGAAAGAAAACACTTCGCTTCCCGCACACTCATCGAGAATTTGATCGATGAAAGGTGTTGAGAAGTTGTCTTTAGGACAGGATTAGTTTAGGTCACAAAATTCCATGCATACACGGATGGTTCCTTACTTATTATTCACAGGAACAGGATTGGATACCTATTCAGTCAAGGGAATTGGGTAGATAAAGCCAACATTAATTAGTTTCTCTACCTCTGCCTTAATAGTAGGGGCCTTCCGGGGATTGACAACTCTAAGACGTTGTCGAACATGCTTAGCATCCATATAAGTTCTAATCTCATGCTCGACAATACGAGGGTTGATTCCTGGCATCTCTTCATGTGACCAAGAAAATACATCTCGAAATTCCTTGAAGAGTTTGGTTTAGATCAAGATTTCTTCTGGCGAACAATCTGCACCGATATGTACGTTTTCAATCTTTCCAGGGGTATGAGAGATATCGATCGTGAGGGTAGTAGAGATACTCGCCATATTTCCTTCAGCATAAATGTCGTGCGTATCAAGTGGAACTACGGTGTGACCAACTATCTCGCTCAAAGTAGATCGAAAGTCATCTTGTTCGATTTTATCAAGATTTGGGAGAAAATAAGAGCGATGATGCATATCATCCCAAGGTTTTTTAGAACCATTCATGGCTTCAATGATGGCTTCGTCTGAGGGAAAAGTATCATCGAGGAATTCATGTGAACAAGACAACGAAGTGGCCCACACAGGCTTAAGAACAAGATCCTCCTCGTCCCTCGGTGAGGTTATAGGATCAGGATCGACGAAAGAGTCAAGAACAACTTGATACACAATCTCCATTGCTGATAGTGGCATGGCCATTCTAGCATGCGATTGACCCTCACAAGATGAAGTTGAGGAAGGTAGGGTCCAAGGATATTTAAAATAGGAAGTGTGGAAAGGAACAGACCTCTCGGATGACACGAGCCTACTGGACATGGCGTAAACATGGTGAATCAGTGCCATGAAGTCAAAGGTGCCCATAAGGGATGAATACATTCCGACATCAATATTCTCAGTTGTCGGATAAGAATTTTCGACCACATGGATCTACTGTCCAACTGATGCATTGGGGATAGCATACGCAAAGGATAATTGGTCGACCATCACGATCTTCCCATCAAGTGGAAAACAAAGAGTGCGGAAGAGGGACGATACGACGATAGTCATAGAATAAGTCCAATTGCGTCCTAGTAACAAGTTATAATCGAGAGGTGCATCAACTAGCTCAACATCCACCTCTATTGTATTCCCACCTAACTGGATTGGAAAAGTAGGAAGAATACCGTGAGGGCGGAAGGAACGACCATCAAAATCAATCAACATGGTCGAAGATTGAGAGACAGTCGGAGAGCCAAGAGCTTTCCAAAAGATTAGGGACAACACACATGTAGCAGTGCCTTCATCAACAACCACACGTTTGATGGTATACTTTGAGTACCCCACATGGATTTGGAATGCCACATGGTAAGGCAAGTGAGGCTTCACATCCATGACGTCAAACTTGATAATTTTTGAGCCACTGGCGTCTAGAGATCCTAACGTAGATAACAAGGCATTCCTCTGTGAAGGACACATTTGGAGTACCTCTAGAGCTGACATCGCACAAGGGGTTTGACCCAGATCCTTGACAATAGAGTAATTTTGGGCGGCTCTAGCATTTGGATTGTGGGTAGAGTGCTTGAGTACTCCTTTCGGAATATGAGGTGGTGGCTCTGGTTTTTTGATCTGTAAATTTGTCTCCAAAGGAGGAGGAGGAGATTCTAGACCAAGTATAGCCTGTGAAGAACTATAATCGCGAGATTGGGTGTGGCTACATTAACCTGAGAATTGACCATATTGATACACAAACGGTCATCGTCTTGCGACGATGGGTTTTGAATCCAATCGGTTGCATTTCTGACATTTGAGGAGCTCGAGGCCATGTGCTGGTTATGTGGGAAATGATTCCTCATCACAATGGGCGGTAGAGATAAGAGCCTCGTAGATTTCACAATTTTGGGGCATAAATGAGTAAGATGATCATCTGTACAAAGCGTACATGGAAATTTCACCTTACATCTTTCTTTATTTCCGTCTCCAACATTATTATTCGTCTTATCACTATTACCATTGTCCTTGGGTTCATTATTGTTTTTCCCACCCTTAAGATTATTATTATGTCCTTTCTTCTTATTCCCACCTGGTTGTTGGTTACCATTTGGGTCAGTCGACGATTGCACGGAATGTGCATCCGTCGACTGAGTGGGATTGGAAGACACAGACGAAGTTGTCCCTTCTGTAGGCTGCTTTAGAGACAATTATTTCAAATGGCTTGTCACCAAGTCTGGAGATTTCACATTGGCGGAGCCTACAATGACATCGACATGACGCCCAGGATTTTGTCTAGGGTCATAGGTTGACCTCAGTGCATTCAGAAGAATGTGGTATAACATCCCAGACTTAGCGTATATAAGATCTAACTGATGGGCTTTGAAGATTTCTTATTCCTCAATTGTAGCAACATCCTTCGAGATAGGAGGCTGCAAAGACTTAAGAAACCATTCTAAAAGAAAGTCCCGGGGTATGGAGGTATTAATTAGCCTCTTCTGTCTACACCACTCCTGGATGTGATCCGAGATATGAGTGGTTGTATCTTGGCATAAATTCGACAAAATTTCTTGGTCAACATCGTAACAAACTGACAATTGGAAGTGGTTAAGGAAGACTAACGCCATCTGACTAAAGATACCATATTCCCCCCTGGGTAGCTCGATATACCATTTCGCAGTGACCCCAATGAGGGTGCGTTGAAATAATCTTAACCGAATGGAATCGTCATTAAGGGAATTCGAAGAGAACCATAGGTGAAATGTGGTAACGTGATCACCAGGATCCTTGCCATTCTTACCTTCGAATTTTAGAATGTCCAAAGGAATATTGGTGGGGACGGGGGCATGTAGGATCATGAAACACAGGTTCTTTCATCAACTTAGACAAGTCTAGTAGATTAAGCGTGGCCAGAAAAGAGAGACGAGATTGTGACATCTGGCCCCAAGCTCCCTGGAAATATTATGTTTGAGGAACTGCAACCCATCCAGGTTTCTGGTAAGAACCATGGCCCTGTCCGGGATTGTAAGACCCTCCTCTAGGATGATTCATAAGAGGTTGGTTGGGAATCATTCTAGTATGAATGTTCTGATGGGGGTTATAAAAATTTCCCCCAACCAGAGTGGCTCCGGGTTGGGGGTTTCCCAAGGTGTGAAACTGACCTCCTTCGGGTGTGAATATGGAGGATAGAGGTGGATTCGTCATGCCAAATGTGTTGGTTGGAATCAACATTGAGGAGGTGAGGGTATAGTATGGAACTTGAGCAGAAGCTTGTCCGCCGGGTTGGTTTCTCCACCCAGAAGCAAGAGGATTAGACCTGGGGTTAAAAGAGGGAATTCCTCCCATATTAGGAGTCGTTTGATGGATTTGAGAACCACCAAACAAAAATGGAGTATAAGGAGGGGTTGTGCCCCCAAGTCCAATGCTAGCATTAGGGCCAACAGCTAGGATGGAGTTTGAAAATTATGAAGTAAAATTCGGCATACCATAGGAAAAAGGACTAGAGGCCATAGGGATGGACTGAACATTATAGCCCGATGAGTGACCAAGAGACCCAAATGGGTTTGAGGCAATAGATTGATCATTCATTATAGGACGGGAAATAGTAATGATAGGTGCCTCCGACACTACAACCATTGTGGTTACAGGATTTGAAGGGGTGCCATTAACTATAGTAGGTGTGGGAGTCGAAGGGATCCAAGTATTATGATGACTCGGTTAAGTACTCATCCTTGTGGAATCACAAGTATTAAAAGTGGAGGTGTGTGTACCACGTCTATAACTCTATGCATTTTAGAAGGAAAAGAATCGAAATTCGATGGTAACTATAACAAGCGGTGGGACCGACAGGGAGGCTGGTCTGACTCCATGATGACTTAAGACTCAAGATACAAAAATAAATCCTAAGGCCAACTAGTAATCAAAGAGCACACCAAAAATCAAATGACCAATATGCACACAAACGAGGTAAAGTGGTTGAAAGGGGCCTCCCTCCCTAAAGAAGGTATGTCTCACCCAAGAGGGGCCTAAGACTCCTTGCTAAATATTGGAGGTAACATAATCAGTTATAAGGGCCCTCATGGGATTAAAAACTAGTCGATCAGATCCCCTGGGAGAGGTAATCCTCCATAAAGGTTGTGTGTTGTCCAACCCTTATCTGACCCAGGGTACCTGCAGAATACCCTTGCAAGTAACCTATGTGGCACCTAAGTGAAGCAACTAAGAAACCAATGTATAACCAATGCACAAGAGAGTAGTCGTAAGTCAGGTCCACCATATGGGCAGGGTAGCAAAGCCCAAAACCTTGAAATTACCTCCTCTCATGGAGGTAAGGGAACTATAAAGATCCCCAAATACGAATAGATCCACATAAATATCTCTGATGCTAAGAAGGTATCGGGGGGATATTCCTTCAACCAACCTTGTGTGACCTTGTGATTAACTAGGGTGTGAGTGGAGCCTCCTGATATTATTGATTATACAATGTATTTCTCGACTCCCTTAGTCAGAAAAATATGTTTATTTATTATTTAATAGTCTTGGAGAAGTTTACTCACAAAATCCTATTCCAAGGCACTAAATCCTAAGCTAGTTTGTGCACCCTAGAAAATAAAATCGTTAGTAATCAATTTTAAATTATAGTGTTAATTTTAATGGCCGTGCTTACTCAAAAAGGTATGGTAGTGAAACTCATGATGTTATGACTCAACAAGTAAAGTAAATATGAATACAATGCAAAGTCCTAAATTCAATTTTCAATGAATGGTATGCTTTTTAAAACAATTCAATTTTCAATTTCAACTCTGCAATTCTGAATAAAGATGCAATCTTTCTTTACACGCACTAAGCTAAATGACAAAGACTCAAAAGATAAAAATGCCAAACAATGAAAAATGCCTAATATTTTTGTATTTTCAATATAAGAAAAATGAAAATGCATGGACTGAACAACAACTTGATATATAAAGACTCTTACTGTGTATAGAAAGAGACAACTCAAGAAGGATACCAAGGAGAAAAACACCCATCCCAATGTACAAGGACAATCAAAATGAAAANGACTCCATGATGACTTAAGACTCAAGATACAAAAATAAATCCTAAGGCCAACTAGTAATCAAAGAGCACACCAAAAATCAAATGACCAATATGCACACAAACGAGGTAAAGTGGTTGAAAGGGGCCTCCCTCCCTAAAGAAGGTATGTCTCACCCAAGAGGGGCCTAAGACTCCTTGCTAAATATTGGAGGTAACATAATCAGTTATAAGGGCCCTCATGGGATTAAAAACTAGTCGATCAGATCCCCTGGGAGAGGTAATCCTCCATAAAGGTTGTGTGTTGTCCAACCCTTATCTGACCCAGGGTACCTGCAGAATACCCTTGCAAGTAACCTATGTGGCACCTAAGTGAAGCAACTAAGAAACCAATGTATAACCAATGCACAAGAGAGTAGTCGTAAGTCAGGTCCACCATATGGGCAGGGTAGCAAAGCCCAAAACCTTGAAATTACCTCCTCTCATGGAGGTAAGGGAACTATAAAGATCCCCAAATACGAATAGATCCACATAAATATCTCTGATGCTAAGAAGGTATCGGGGGGATATTCCTTCAACCAACCTTGTGTGACCTTGTGATTAACTAGGGTGTGAGTGGAGCCTCCTGATATTATTGATTATACAATGTATTTCTCGACTCCCTTAGTCAGAAAAATATGTTTATTTATTATTTAATAGTCTTGGAGAAGTTTACTCACAAAATCCTATTCCAAGGCACTAAATCCTAAGCTAGTTTGTGCACCCTAGAAAATAAAATCGTTAGTAATCAATTTTAAATTATAGTGTTAATTTTAATGGCCGTGCTTACTCAAAAAGGTATGGTAGTGAAACTCATGATGTTATGACTCAACAAGTAAAGTAAATATGAATACAATGCAAAGTCCTAAATTCAATTTTCAATGAATGGTATGCTTTTTAAAACAATTCAATTTTCAATTTCAACTCTGCAATTCTGAATAAAGATGCAATCTTTCTTTACACGCACTAAGCTAAATGACAAAGACTCAAAAGATAAAAATGCCAAACAATGAAAAATGCCTAATATTTTTGTATTTTCAATATAAGAAAAATGAAAATGCATGGACTGAACAACAACTTGATATATAAAGACTCTTACTGTGTATAGAAAGAGACAACTCAAGAAGGATACCAAGGAGAAAAACACCCATCCCAATGTACAAGGACAATCAAAATGAAAATATGATGAGAAATACTCCGCCCAAAAATTCAACCTAAGACAAGTTTCTTGTCATCCCACATAATGTTCAAGGAAACAACGCGTATGTACGCAACTTGCATAAGGACAACACATGTATATACCCGACTGTCAAGAAAAAATCCACGTATATGTTTCAAAAACAAAGATAGGCAAAGGAGAAGGATGAAAGTCTCAGACCCAGAGTGAACAGAGGCTGTCAAGAAATGATACGACAAGAAACGCAATAGGAACGAGAGCAATTTAAGGATAAAAACACTCCAAACCCTAAGAAAGAAGATTCAATCCCTAGTATGGTTTCCAATTCTGTTACGAGAAAAATCTCTCTATGTCTAGGGGTAAACCACAATAGATGAAAATGACTATAGAAATAAACTCTATTCTCAAGTATGCTATATAAACAAATATGCTAGCAATACAAGATAAAAGGACTACCTCGTCTAGACGTTCGATGAATTCCATTGTTGAACACTTGACCTAAAGCAATATACCTGCAACTAGTCCTCAACAGCCAAGCAAAGCAAGCATATGGTGATAATATATGATGTTATCACATTCAATAGCATAATCCATTAATATACATAACAAATATGCCCATGGAATAATAATTCAAATATTTGCAAGATATCAATTGGACAAGAAAATAGTATTTCTATTAATATATGATCAGCAGAAGTGAAAAATTTATAGACTTCCGTGTCGACACGGTTCAGAACCGAGCAACTAAGTTCCTTCTAGTTGGGCCTCCACCACTTCAATCCTCCACCAAAGGAAAGCTCATAGAAGAGAGATAATGAAGTTCTCAATCAATAAGGGAATATCTTGGGGGCTGGACACTTTGTTCAGACTTAAATGACAAAGGGATGTAGACTCAATATGAAGTGAATAATTTCTCCTGAGTAACTTTGCTCTCAAAGTTTAATTCTTTCTCCTTTCTTTTCCATAGATCATAATTGTCCCATTTATAGCCTTCAAATGGAACTGAAGGGCTGAGTCAGAACGTTTCCAGTATATGGAAGGCCAAGGATCATTGATCTCCTATCGTGACATGGAAACTCAACAACATTTTTCATTTTTGGGCACAAATCCTGATGTACGTGGGTTGTAGTGGTGCAGCCTGCGTATACACATGATGTATAGTAGGCAAGGTGCGTACATGTGGAAAAAATGTATTTTTAGCTCTGGGATTTGCAAAAAGGGATGAAAAGTCTACATAGGGAAATGGAAAAGGCCTTCTGTGCAAGATTGCATAGGGTGAGGAAAATCTTGCTATAACACAGACCTAACGGAGTATTGATGAAAGTGCCAACCATCTTATTAGTGTCAGGGGTTGTTGTTAACATATGTGAATGGGTCATATTTTTGGTCAATCGTTGATGAGATCATCGACGTCGGTCGAAATCATGTGAATAAGAACAAAGGATGAATACAAATGTTGATCATCGATGGACCAAGGAGTGAGTTTCTTCATTACTAACCATCTAATTGTGAGCTTAGATAAATCATGGTAGTTGAAACTTATTGCATGAAAGGCCTCGTTCGAAGACTATGATGACCACCACATTTGATGCCATGTCACCTTCCACGTTGACTTCCATACCTGCCATGTCACCTACCATGCCATCTTGCATACTTAATTTTCTACCATGTCAGTTGCCACGCCATCACAATATAGATAATCGTATGATAATTAGTGGTCAACAGTTTTGACAGAATGTTTTGGTAGTATGCACTCCTTTCTTCTGACACTGATGAAATAATTGAGCTTCGGGAGGATCAACAACATTTGTAGTTTCTCATGCAAATTTTTTTCATTGATCATCGATGTCGACTCATAATCAACTCAACATGCAAAATGATATGGAAATTTCCCAATGCCGATGAGCTTTCCCATGGAGATAAAATCCTAACCATCTGATCATGAGAGTGAGTGGATCTGAACCGTCGAAATATTTAACCTATGCCTTATCCATTTCTTATGGTTTTATGAGTTCCACATCATGCAACATATTGATGGGCCATGTTACCAGTCAATCGTTGACACATCACCTATTTTAATTTTACTTTCCATGTCAAACATCCAGTCATCGAGACACACATGATTTCCACATCATCATGATGTACGGACTTCCAACTCCTACGGTCGGATCAGGGATCATTGTTAATTTATACACAAGCTGCCCATGCCCCCCGATATTGATGAGCCCTAAGCATGCCAAATAACACTTTTTAAAACTCACTAATAGACTTGTTTACACATAAATCAACCATTAAACGCTGACAGAGTGTACAAGACATCATTTAATGCCATAGATACACAAGATCTCTCCACACGCTTAGAGATTTTAGTTGCTTAACTTGTTTTTTTCCCAAATTGTTTTCATTGTTAACCAAAGAGTGACTGTAACTTTTGTTTCTGGATATAAAACTTTCTCTCACTCTCCAACCTTAAGGAATTCAAATGTGTTCACCTTGTGTCATAAAGAAGGTTTTTCTAACCAATGGTTGTAGGTAGTGTGATTGTATTTCAAGTAAGAATTATTCACATTGGTTATTGTATCTCTCAGTAACATGCACATGCTATTTTATTTTTAATCAATTATCTCCCAGCAATGCACTATCATTCTTTTTTATTTTTGTGGTTATATTATAGGTAAAATTCCTCTTAGAAGAACTTCGGAAAAAATATCACCGAAGAAGCCAAGGAACAGGTCGAGAGACGCAAGAGCCGGTTCTAGCTCTATGCCACACCAAGTAGAAGAACCATCCACATCAAAGAGCATAGAGCCACTCATTAGACTCCCACCGAGGAAGCTCTCCACATGGGTGCCACCATATTGGGATACATAGTTGTGCACAAGAGGTAGATTTGTAACACAAGTACCAATTCATTCCTGGAATGATTTATTCATTAAATTCAAAGACCAAGAATATCTAGAATCGATCCCCCACAACAATTTAGACCTTAAAGCAGTTGATAATGCAATGTTCTCATTCATTAGACAATCCAGGTTACACTTGGTAGCAACCAGGGGACCCATTTTACCATGTGTAGAGATAATGGAATGGGTCATCAACCACACCGACTCTCAAAAGCTGCAAGATTATTAATGACCAGGGGAACTGTATTGGGTATTTTCTCCCATTGGATGTTAACATAAACTACAAGTTCCTTGAGTCTAAATAATCCCTAAATAAGGACTTTGTAGTAACCTTTTATCATAAATATGACACCAGTAAGATCCTAGGGAACTAGTGGAAGGAAGACAATAAGTTTTTAAATAGGTCAATGGGAAGATATGACATTGCAGGGCTCGGTGATCCATTCATGTATGTAATTATTTTATTATGCAGATTGTATGGAGAGAAAGATTGCTCCCAATTTTTTGAAGCCTAGTTTCCTTTGGCATACCATGTTGCTATGTGGGGGAGGCTATTCAATTAGGCAGCCATCATCTCAACGAAGATCAGTATTAAAATTGGTCAAGACCAAACACCACAACCAAACATTAATCCAACACTTCATATGATGTCATTCCTACTTGATGTTTTTTGTCCTCACAACACTTTCCCAGGTTTGTGACTTAGTTGGAAAGTCTCTGAGCCCCCAGTGCATGTCTACTTTAGCATTTTATGGGAGATTAAGTACAAGAGGTTCTATTCTGATATTAGTGACTTCTTCATGGACCAGATCTACTTCCTTCTCTTTGGAAAAGAATGTCATATTTTATCTAAGAAAGACAAGAAGATTTTGGCATACATAGGTAACTAGTACTTGTAGGAAAAACAAACCTATATTCGCATCTATGGAGCCACTAGTCCACCTCATCTATTGCCTATTTATGTTCCTGACAAGATTGTAGTTGGATAAATTTTCTACCATTCTATATTGCAAGGTTTCAATGCCACATTGTTCAAAGACAATAAAATAGTATTTATCCCTTATGGTTTCCAGGTAGGCTATTACATAGTGAGGGATGCTAAGAATGCAAATCAAGAAGGGTAAATTTGATTAGAATATAGGTTCATGACTAGAAGGTTCAAAAATCATTATCCTAGAGGTTTGGTCCTCAATCATGATGAACAAGTCTCTTTGAGTTGGCCATATGCTCATGAGAAGTGGAAAGAATAAATTTTTACTTAGAATGCTCAATATTGGAAGGAGGTGGAGAGACGAAAATACCACCCTACTATAACGGTTTTCACTTCCTTGTCACTATAAGAACATATTAAGATGATGAATCAAGGATTTTCCTCTAGCAAAGAAGATGACAAAGAAAAGAAGGAAGAAGAGGCGAGACTAAAGGAAGAAAAGGATCAATAGGCCCTATTGGTAGAACATGAGAAAATTCTCAAGGAACAAGAACAACAGAGGAAGTATCAAGAAAAATTGAGGAAGAAAGAGGAGGAGGATGTTTCTCAACAATTTTTGATAGAGAAGAGGAAAAAGGAAGGAAAATAACAGAGAAAGAAGGAGTTTCTTGAAAAAAGAAAGAGGGATCAATAAGAAAAGGATAGGAAAGAATAATAAGATTTAAGGAAAAAGAATGAAAAGGAGATCAAAGGAAGGATAAATAAGAAAAATGAAAAGGGAGGAAATGGAAAATATCAATGAAGAAAAGGAAATGGAACAGAGCCTCAAGGGAGAGCAAGAGAAGCATTCAACATATCCAAAGTTTTAAGAATTTATTGACCTAACTAAGGATGAAGAGCAGGTGGACAAAACCGGTGTCCCCATTATTAATGAGAATGTGACTGAGGACAAAAATTTTCCTACAGATCCAATAGAGTAAAAGGTCATGGAAACAGGTGGTGAAAATAGTAATCAAGAAACCCAGACACATGAGAAGGACACCATAGAGAAAAACAATGAACAAGATCAAAATCCATCTGGTGTCCCAAATCAAGAAGTGCATTTTCCTATGAATCAAGAAGGAAATACAAGTGTCCTAGATAACCAGCTGGCTGAAGACAATGAATAAGGTAATGATACAGGTGGTGATATGGATACAAATGGTGAGGATGCAGAAGGAGAGAAGAAAAATGATGAGGATATAGATACCATTCCTGAGAAGACTTTGGAAAAGAATAAATCAACGAAAAAACTATATGAAGGATCACCAATTGAGGAGAAGAAGCAAGAGGAAACCTAGGGAAAAAAATAGAAGACCTCCACATATGAGACAAGGATTGACACACACACACACACACATAAGAGGGAAGAAAGGATTCCACATCCAAAGAATAAAGTCAAGACCCCGTCTCTGGGAATTTATATACCCCTGGAAGTCGGAATAATACATTATCTTGTGGTAATCAACCTATTCCCCAACTTATTGAGGAAGTGGTTGATCTTGAGTATTTTGCGTATGGTAGGAAGATGAGGTCCACTATGAATAGGACCCAAATAAAGAGGAAACACACACTAGATAGCAAGATGATCTGCACTTCAGAGGAAATAATTATGGACACTAAAAAGGTCAGGATGAGTGAATTGTTTTCAGTTAGTCTTTCCATTTCCCATGCCTCATTTGACAATGTTGTAGTAGAGGAAAGAGAGATGGAGTAGGCTAAATGGGAAGTGATTTCGCTAAAGAACCAAGTACAACATTATCAAGAGGTTGGGGGAGAAAAAAATATAATAAAATACATCATCGAAGAACATGACAGATGCCTAGAAGTCGAGGAAGAACTTGTGAGGAAAGCACTCAGGCTAAAGGAAGAATCTCTAATGATAGGGATCACACATATAGAAATCCTCATATGGGTTAAGAAAGATGCCAAAGTATTAGATATAGTAAAATTTCTCCAAGAAGTACATAAAGAGAAAGGTGTTGAAGATCACAACATAGATACCCTCTTGGAGGAAAATCTCTCCAAGATGCATTCAGTTGCACAGTACTAGGAAAGCATAGTATATGAGCCTAAGGAAAGAGTTAAAGAAGAGTGGGAGACCTGTAATCGGTTCTGGAAGGAGATAAATCAGACGATGGCCAACCTCTAGCTGCCAACTTCTTGTTCCCTAGTTATTTTAGAGATATAAAGCATGCATTAAGCATGACAATGGATCAACACAAGTTTCCATACGATGACAGATGTGTTGATCTCTACTCGCACTGGTCTGAGTATTTGGATGAGCATGAAAGTCCCATAACTCCCAGATTACCTGAGTCATCTTTACTCTATTTTTGTTTTAGATATTTTTAGTTTCTAATTTACTGTTTTTATCATTTGAAACATGTATAAATAAACAGGTCACCTTGATAGAAAGGACCTTTTGGCAAATTAAATTTTTTCTATTGTAATTGAGAACTATTTCGAGATTAATAGAGAATATCGTAAGGAGTAAAATAAGTTTTACTGAAGCACTGGATGTTGTGATTGGAGGGTGGATTGTTATACACTGAATCATTATGTCTCTGATGTCTAGTAAGAGTTTCTATCTTATCAAGTTATCTTGTTAATTGTATAAACTGTTGGGTATTAGTACATATCTCCTTTAATTTGTTTACAGTAAGTGTTCAACTCATTCAAAGTTTCAACAATCACAAAGTTATTTTTATGGTTATTGATAGAATTATAGATGAATAATTACATGTTTGTTAGGATAGCAGTGTAATTAAATCTTTCTGGGAGTTATTTCTTGGAGACATATAAGTTAGTTATTCTCTTATTCTATGTTCGTATTTCTTTAAAAGTTACCTTTAAGAGAAATAATTTATTTCATTATTTCACATGTTTCCCCTTTTTATAGTGATCGATTGCTAGAATTATTTCTTTGAAACCTCACATATTTGTTTTCTTTCCATCCCTAAAGGTTATCCTTAGGGAATTTACTCTCAAATATTTCCCTTTATGCAATAAGAAAATGTGACACATAAAATAGTAAAAAGAAAGAAAAGAAGTGAATGTAACAACTCTTAAAGCCCATCGAACAGTTGTCGGGCCATTCACCTGGAGGATTATTCCACACCAAATAGAGAGGAGTCTAATTTGGCCTCATCCTTGGGTTTAATCCCTCCTTTTGAGAAAATGGAATCCATCCCCCTCAACACACCCAACACAAAAATATGGTGTCCTAAATACTCTCATAACAAGAGTTATTAGGATATCAGACAACAAGCACCTAGTGTAGGAAAAATCGTACCTTAAATCCACTTTCTGGAAGAATGGTTACCATAGAAAATAGATTCATAAATCCCTCTAAAAATCCATTAGTAGTTTTCCACCCCAATCCCAATCCCAATCCCAAGTCCAACACCAACTTTTAAAATCCTTATGTCTCTCTTCCTTGCATACATAATGTCACTGAGAAAATTGCTAAGGACTTTAAAAAGAAGAAATATCATAGCACAATTCACCCCACTCAACTAGCTCAAAAATATCCTAAACACTGCCAAAGATCCTCTTAACCCTCTCCATTTACAAGGTGTATACAAGATTCCTTGCTCGTGTGGTCTTTCTTACATTATAAAAACTAGACACTCAATTCAAATAAGACTCAAAGAGTATGTGATGGACATATAACGTGGAAGAACAACAGAGATGCCATTTTTTGAACACTCTCAGAATTCTAATCACCACATTTGTACTGAAAACATGAAGTTTATCGTTAAAGGAAAACATCCCTTAAAGAGATTGGTAAAAAAATCCTTGAAAATTGATAAACACAACAATAACTTAAATAGAGATAATGGCCTCGTTCTTAGTGAAAACTAGAGACCAAGTATTAATATCATAAGTAGGCTAACTTGATTCATTTGGACAAAGATAATTTAATAATTCATATTTATTTCCCAGTTTCAACTCTTGATTTTTCTTCAAGCTTCTTCAAACTTTGAGGACGGGTTTTAGTTGAGAACTCGAAATGGCAATGTGTTTTCCTCTCTTCACATAGTTCATACCATAATTAGATTCTCATGCATCTCATCATATATGTTAGCCAAAGATTTCACTTATTCTACAACTAACCTTACTTGGGATAGATTATTGGAGCATAATAAAATACATATTTTCAAAGTCTATGTTTATTAAACTTGAATCACTATGACAATCACAAGAATTCATTAAATATCATTAATTAAGTATTATATCAAATGAATTCATATTGAGGAGTTTAACAGTCTATAAAATAAAAGTGTTATATTGCCTAGTACATAAAGGTAAAGATGTATTTTTAATATATTAAAATCATATAGATATTGGGAGCTGTAAATTATGAATTGAGGCGAGGTTGAACATTGGTTTGCACCCTTCATTATCCATAATGACATATATATTCTCATATGATGATCTTATTCCTCTTCATTGTTTGATTCCTAGAACCTTCTTTGGGACATGGGAAGCTCTCACATTTAGAATATTTTTGGTAGTTTCTTGGGCATTAAAAGGCTCTACGTATCCCCTAACTCTCCCATATTGACTTGTAGTGTATTCCCCCCATCAATATGAGAGTTCTTGAAATTGAGGATTTGACCAATACATTGAAAAAATACCCGGTGGAAGGACTCTGTAATGAATCCACATTAGGTATAAACAAATAAAGAGTCAGAGGAATCTATTTGTGTAGCTTATATAAATGATATTTTCTCTCCTATTAAGGAGTGTGATGTAGACATTGATGTACCAATGACTCAAAATCCAACCTCTTTTCTACTAGTCTCTTTGCTTGGTTGCTCATTTGGAAATAGAAGAGGAGGCAGTAGAAGAGGAGGCATGATTTGGGTAATGTTGTAACCCTTGAGATGTTTTTGGCTAGGAAACTATGCAAGGCATCCATGTCAAACTTAATCAAATAAATACAAAAATTGTCCTAAAAACATAATTTTAAGGTCTGAACTATTTCACTTTGAATAATGACCTCTGATATTAACAAATATAAGAATTAGAGCTTGAAAGAAACAATTTCAATGTTTTAGACAATATTATAATTTCAAAGAAATGAAAAGAAGAATGTAAGATTGCAAAAATGAAAGAAAAACATATATTCTTAATTGAATAATTCTTGTTTTTATTTTAATAAAATAATTGTTAAACAAAAATGTATCTGAACTAATAAATAATTGATGAACGGAAACAAATATTTTATTAGCATTCAAGCGAATCAATGATTAAGATACATGCTACAATAACACTTACAATACCATTGATGAAATCTACAATCTTAATTTAGTGGTGGGCATACCAAATTATTACATTTATAACATAAGATACATGTTTTGAAGAAAAGATTATAGAACACTGGGACACATGAAAACGGGAAATACTGAGACTAAATAACTTAAATCGTAAACCTCTCAAGATCTGGAAATAAAAGATGTTTTCATTAAAATATTCATTCTTTCTTCTACAACACAAATGACCATTCTCACAAAAAAAATTGTTCCTCTTATAGCCCTCTAACTTGTTGTTTTTTACAGATTGAATCTTCTTAGATCCATAATTTTTTCTAAGAGAACATCTCAAATACAACAACTACAATCGAAATTTATGTCTAATATTAGTAATTTAGTTGGCATCGAGGTCGAATGTTTTGCTCTATGTCACAACATTTTTCATAATCAAGAACGTGAATCATTAACCTCTAGTGCATTCCTTCTTCCCATTGAATTTCTTGTTTTTTGGATTGTCTTATAGAAACCCAAATTTTAGTTTTGTGGAAACAAAAGACTTAACCGTTGTTGGATGAGTCTTGGAATAAATAATAATCGTTGATTTGCAAGGGTTTATCCCATATTTATCATGGAATTTGTTTTCAATGGTTTTATAATGCAAAGGTGCTCTCACATAATTTGAATATGATTGGGTGAATTGTGAATCTATCCGCAGTTGATAACTTTTGGTTGTAGGGTCCAGTTTACAGGACCAACTTTAACCTTGATTGCAACAAGTTCTTTAAATAACATGATGGCTAGTTGAACCGGTGCCTAGTTAGTTGGATTCCCATTTGGCCAGTTGAAACCGGACTGGAGCCAATACAAAACAATACTTGGCACACATTTCCGGTGGATCAATGCCCGGTGGTCCCGATTAAACCATACCGAAGCCTTATGCAATAATATGAGGACGAGTTTTCTCTTGATGCTCGGTGGTCCCGATTAAACAGTCCAGACTGTTGAAAATTTATTAGAATATAGTATTTGTGTAGTTTGGATGGTTGTGAGGAATGATTGTTAGTCTCCACATGGGTTCAATTCCCATAATGACATGAATAAAGCTTATAATGAATATGTTGTAATGGCTTCGAGCTTATATGTAAAGTTGCCTTTGATTCAAAATTGAATAGCAAGACAACTGCTAATGAAAACAATAAATAAAGTTTTATTAATTTTATTCAAGATTTAAATAATTCAAACCACTAACTTAATACATTAAACATAATAAATTCAAATTTATTCTATTTATAAAAAAAAATTACCTAATAATCACCAATTAACACTACTAACTTTATTAAAATTTCTTAAATTTAAATAAAATTACAATAGTTAAATTGTACCCTTTTGACCTCATTGGATGATGCAAAGGAATTAGTTTTGTTGGAATATCCATTAATATCCCAACATTGCATTTAAATTAATATATGGAAGAAAAAATGGTAGTCCATCAATTTTCATAATCCTCATCCACGGATTATAAGAGTTGCATCATGTCACCATACCGGGGGTAGAAACAAAAATGTATTGAAAATTTCACAAAAAATGGATATCTAAGATATCTAGAGAAAATAGGGGTCTTTTAGTTGGAAAGGTGTATTGGGAAGGGGTTTCAACAAAAGGATTTTGGAACATATTCTTTAATATATAGTAAAATTATTAGTCGATTGGGTTTAACTTGAGTGGTTGTGAGGAAAAGTTGTTACCCTCTCCATATGGGTTCAAATCCCACTGTGGCATGTTTCTCTTAGTGAATTGATTATTGATGAGTTATATATTATATATTCATGAGTTGTTGACTTGACCTTGTTCCCTAAAAAATCTAGGGTGTGTCATGGGTACCATCCTTCAAATGATGGGAAGTGCCTAGGAGGTTTCCCCTAAGATATCTTACCTAGAAATAAAATCTAAAAATTTATAATGAATTTAGGGATATTTTAATATCCCATGAATGCATGTGCTATGCCATAGAATCACTGAGTGAAACCCTCATGAGGTGTGATAGACCAAAGTTGGTTTGATTGGATGATAATCAACATCATCATATCTAATTTGTTGAATATTGCTTTAATCGTTTTATATATGTATATATAATGTTTTAATAAGTTTCGAGGAAATGTATTATTAATGTCTATGTTTCAATAGGTTAATTTCAATGTTTTGAAAATTCATTAAAAAATTATTAAATTAAATATTACACACACACATGTATATATGTATACATACATACATGCATACATATATACATATATATGTATATATGATGTACGTATATACATATATACATACATGTGTGTGTATGTGTGTGTGGGGACCATAGTGGAAGGTTTTATGGGTTCGATGTTAGAGAACCCTCCACAAAGATGCAAGGATATGTTCAATCAAATATTTGGATAGAATATGAGTGGGGCGAAGGAGGTAGTTAATATATCCAGGAGTTTACAGATCACTGCGGTAAAGGGATGATAGGTGGGTGGAGGTGTAGGCTCTATCCTAACAATTTTTTAATTTCTTGTTGAATGCACAAGGGGGAGAATTTATGGATGATGATGTATTGGACTTCGGTGGGGATGCATTGGGTACCGAGAAAATCTTTGTCACTGATTCAAATTTCATCCGCCTAAGATAATACAAAAGGGTGGATTCCCAAGGAGGTAAAGGGCCATAGTATTTTCCAAGGAGTCAATATTTGATAGTAACGATTTCCAGGTCTGAGGTGCATTCACTCTAGGGAGGAGGGTTTGGGATTGACAATTCCAAGGATGACATTCCAAATGTGCAAGATCTTTTTACCAAAGTCTCGACGAATTCTTCCTCCAAAAATCATTCTTCCTCGATGCATTCAATAGGATTGGCTCCTAGAGAAGTGTTGAATGGTGATGATTCTAAGTTAATATGTGTGAAGTTGAAGGGGAAATATCCTCCGTAGGAGAAAAATTATCCTAAGTGTTGGAAGGTGAAGAAGGGGCAAAGAAGAATGGTGGTGGGAGAGAATGTGGAGATTGGAGATAAACCAAACCTGCTGGGAATAATGGTAGTTAGAAGGTTTTATGACAAAAGTGTTTCCTCATCATCATTAAAATCTTGTATTGATGATAATTGGATGGAGATATTGGGGTATCACCCAAATTCCCATAATATGGCATGCATATGGATTATCTTCAAATTTCAATTGAAGGAGGACCTAGCGAAAATATTTAGTTGGGTGTGGGGAAAGGGACCATCTGGTTTAGTGTTAAATGAGTGGGCCATTAATTTCGATCCGAAGCACAATACACTCTCTCCTTCAAAAATTTGGGTGATTCTACCAAACCATGCCACTATTTTTCTAGAAAGAAGCGATGTTGGTGTCAATCAGGAAAAAATACGGCAAGTTTAACAATTTTGAGCTAGGTTGGGAATCAAAGACAGATATGCATTGGGCATGGGTTTAGGTTGAAGTGGACTTGAAGGAAGGTTTGCTTGATGAAATTTATCTTGTGTGGGGATATTTATCATGGGTGCAGAGGATTTATTACTTGTGAGTTCCATTCTGGTGCTTCAATTGTCACGAGGTAGGGAATTTGCATGCGTAGTGTCATCATCTCTTGTCCCATTTTCCTCCTTTTAAAAAATCATGGAAGTGGAAGGTGGAGACAGAGGTTGGTTGTCTTGAAAAGGTGGTAGATGAGCAAGTGTGGGGAATAATCACCCCCAAAATAAAACACCATGAGTCTCTAGGTGACCCCTCTTAGAATGATTCTTCGAAAGAAAATTTGGGTAAGAATAAAACAATTAGAACTTTCTTTTTTCCTCATTATCAAGAAGGATCTGAGGCTCCCCCTATTGACTTGAGTCTTGTTCCTAATGTCTATGTCTCTAAGGTTGTGTTATCCTCGTTTATAAATCCCCCATGTGTGGTGGAAGAACCTCCTCCAAAATGGGTTTATAGTCCCATCCAAGAGTCGATGATATCCTCTTCCTCCCCTAGCCAAGAGTTTCCCCCTAAGGTTGAATCTTTTCCTATTCGCATTCCCCCTTCTAACAATTCAACTTCAAATTTTAGTTCCAAGAACTCCCTTAAATCTAACTATCTTTTTCATTCCAAGGTCAAATTGGCTCCTAAGGACGTCTATTCAGGGGTTCTGACATTAGATAAGGTTTCTGGTGGTAAAGTTGGGAGAAAATACCATATCTCATTATCCCAAATTCATGGCAAAAAGGATATACGGTGTGGCAAAAAAACCACTATTGTTTAGCCCTTGGAGTGGGGAACGCCCAGGCCAAAGGTGAAAAATGATTGTTTTTTCCTTCAATGCTCATGGGGTAGGGGGCGCCTCTAAAGTTATTTCCCTCAAAAGGTTAGTACAGACTAATGTGCCTAACTTTGTCATGATTCAAGAAAGTATGAGTGATGGTGTAAATGCTTCCAAGTCTTTGTTTATTTGTTTAAAGGATCAGTCTTTTAGCATGGTTGATTTTGTGGGTCTATCTGAAGGCTTAATATTTTCTTGGATCCCTCCATTCAGGGCTCTTTCCTCCATTCAAATTTCATCCGTAATTTTAGTGTATTTGGAGGACTAGTTTTTAAATACCTTATTTCGAATGGTAAATGTTTATGGGGCATATGCTAAAAAGTTCCAGTTTTGGGAAGGGATGAGTGGGTATGGTTTGATGAATGTCCCCAATATCATCATAGGAGGGGATATTAATTTCACCCTCTCATTACAAGAGGTTTAGGGAACCCATCATTGCAAGGACCCTCGGGATTTTTTTTTTCTCACTAGATACAGGAAAATAATTCCATTGATATGGAGCCTCCCAAGTTGTCCCAAAATTGGAGAAATGGGAGAAAAGTGGAAAATATGGTCACTAAAAGACTAGATAGATTTATAATTTATGAATACTTGTTGGATAAACCTTGGTCCTTTATATCGTGGGTGGGGGGGAATTTCTGACCACATTCCCATTTTGTTAAAGATATTCAAAAAATGATCTAATTCACCCACCCCATTGAATTTTAACCAAGCATGGCTCGTGGAGGAAGATTACAAAAGGATAGTTGGGTCCACGTGGAATCCTATGGTAGAGGGAAATGTGAGCTCTTTTATGAAACAATTTTTAGATAACCTTTTTAAAATTAAAAAATTATCCAAGTCATGGGCCAAAGCATTCAATCTTAAATCTCATTCGACTCTCATTCGATATGTGGAGACTAAGGTTGGATATCTATTGGTAGAAAGGTAGGTGGGATATCTTTCAGGGGATGATAAAATAGCTTTATGTGAATTATTGAAAAACAAACAAGATTTATTGGCACTTGAAGAAGAAAACATGCACCTTAAGAGTAGAGTGATCTGGATAAAGGAGGGCAACAATAGCACCAATTTTGTCACAAGCATGCAAGATTTCAAAAGAATCTAAATTCCATATGGGAAATAAAATATCAAAACAGGAAAACGATTTCATCCTTTGAAGAAATTTTTGAAGCAGGGAAAGGTTATTTTTCCAATTTGTTTAAATAACCGGTTGGTTTCCTTATATCACAAATTTTAAAGGTCATAGATCTCTTCCAGAAGTCCTTTTCTGAGGACATGAATGAGTCGCTTCATGCAGAAATTTCAGGGGGGGAAATCGTTTAAGCCTTGTCATCCTTTCAAAAATGTAAGAGAATGAGCCTATATGGTTTTACAATTGAATTTTTCCTTTGGTTCTATAATTTTCTTAAACCGACCTTTTAAAGTTTTCTTAAGAATCCCAAAGATTAAGAAAACTTTTGGGCTTTTTAATGCAACTTTTCTTTCCTTAATTCAAAAAAATAAAGTCTATGTCTCTTTTGAGGACTTTAGACCTATCTCATGCTACAATTGTATTTGCAAACTCCTATTCAATATCATTGCAAAATGCCTCAAACCTTTCTTAAGAGAAATTATTTTAGAGGAACATATTGGATTTCTATTTAAGAGACAAATCATGATGTTGTCGCACTAGCCTAGGAGGCTATGCATTCTATAAAAACCCAAAATAATCCTTCCATTGTTTTGAAGTTAGATCTCTCAAAGGATCATGAAAAGGTTAGTTGGACTTTATCAAGATTTATTTGACCCAAATGGGGATGAATTTGGACTCAGTCAACTGGATAATGGGGTGTATTGAATCAACCTCTTTTCATATGTTCATTAATGGTTCCCCATATTATTTATTTCATCATTTCGTAAAACTCCATAAAGGGTGTCCTATGTATCCTTTACTTTTTCTCATTTTGGCTGAGGGGCTCAACAGGTTAATAAAAAATGGCAAGGAGGAATGACTTCCTTAAAGGAATAAAAATTTCATCATCGGAAATTCTCACTCATCTTCTTTTCATTGATGATGTGATCCTTTTTGCTGCAAGGACAATACAGGAATTTCAAGCCCAATAATAAATTATGGAATTATTTTGTGCAACTACATGAATGCAGATAAATTTAGATAAGTCCAATATTTTAGTTAGTGAGATCCAGAAAGAATTCCTAGGTCATTTGGGTTTTATTATTCCCTTTTCTCACAAAAGAATTGATGGCATGATAAATACCTTGGTTTAGAGTTAAAATCAAATGTGTACTCTTTTGAGAACTAGTTGTGGCTAGTTAAAAAATAGAAGTAAGAATATCACTCTGGGTTCATCGTTGGTTATCAAGAGGAGGTCAGTTAGTTCACTTAAATTCATTTCTCAGCAACATTCATGTTTATTGGGATTCCATAGCTATAATTATGAAAGAAATTTTAACTAATATCGTAAAAGTGTGATTTCAATTCCTTTGATTGGGGCGTAAGGGAGTTGATGGTATACCACTGGTCAAGTGGGCGAGATTAACAATGTCAAAGGAATTGGGTGGATGGGGAATAAAAAACATTTACTGGTTCTGTAGAGCATTATTGATGAAGAGTTTGTGGAGGCTTATTCACAACAAGATGTTGTGGGGAAGAGTAATGGATTCCAAGTATTTACTAGGAAAATCCTTCATTGAATGGTTTAGAATGTCAAGGAAATGGGCGATAAATAGTTTAATCATTTGGAAAGAAATAATTGACACTTTTAATTTAGTCATGGATTGGATTGTGTGGCATATTGGAAATGGAAAAAAACATTATTATAGGTTAGGACCCTTGGGTGAATTCGTCTACTAATTACAAACTTTATGAAGAATTGGTGTATGTGCTCCATGATCAAGCTATTTTCTCATTTTGGGAAGCTAGAGCCAAGAGTTTCGATCTAACTGGACGTAGTGAATGGTAGGAAGCCAAGGATTTGGAGCTTGAAGTTGACATGGAAGTGGATTGGGTAGTTTATACTAGAATTTTGAGTTCAAATTTCATAAGGTTGCAGGAGGAGGAGGATGATTCTTTATGTTGGTTGAAGAATGAAATGTCTAGAAATTATACAGTACAGTTGGGTTAACTTTACATTGCAGAATCTCCTTTTTCGGGTGATAGGAAGTCATGGTGGTCCTTTGTATGGAGATTTCATGTGCCTCTTAAGGAAAAGGTATTTATGTGGCCGGATTTTGAGAAACAAATACTTACATGGTACAATGGGGTTAGAAGAGGTTGAATAGGTCCAAATAGATGTTCTTTGTGAAAGGTTGGGCTAGAATCGGTTCTTCATTTGTTTTTTAATTGTTGATATGCCCAATAGGTATGGACCGTTGTCTTGAAAAAGTTTAGACTTAACTATCATCCTCTTCTTTGGGATATGAAGGAATGTCTCAAAATATGGAAGGACGATAAGGTAGTAAGGGAGTTTAGATCTCTTCCCTTATTCCATTCTTATTTCATATGGTGGTCTAATAATTTATGCATTTTTCAAGAGAATTTCATTCCTCCTGAAATCGTGGAAAGTTTGGTTTTGAAGCTTTCATCTGAGATCAAGTCAGAACATAAAATTCCCAAGCAGAGGAAGCCCATAATGCCTCCTTTAATCAAAGGTGTTCCTTGGGGATATTTCAATGGGGCTAGTCATGGGCACCCGCTTCATTGTGGGGTAGGGGTTGCCTTGTATATTTTAGGATCTCACCTATTCAAGGTTAGATATGCTCTAGACAAAGGCACAAATATGAAAGAATAATTCTTATCCATGTGGGTTCTTATTTTTTTGTTAAATATGTTAAATATTCATAAAGTGAAAGTGTTGGGTGACTTCGGAGTGGAAATCGACTTGGAAAACAGTTTGGTGTAGTTTCAGGTGGTGGGGCTTCAACCATTGTTGGCGCAGATCAAATCCTTTTTCTCAGTTCTCGAGTGTTCTTATTCCACTCACATCTATAAGGATCTCAATACTTTGGAAGATGATCTCTCTAAGGAAGCACTAGAGCTGGAAGAGGGTGCTTTTATTTTTCAAGAATATTTTGAGGGTCATCTATGCGAGGATATGTCCTTCCTTCTCTAGCCCTCCTTTTTAATTTCAGAATATTTAGATAAATAAAATCAATTTGATAATGTCAATGAAGGATAGTAAGTGAGAATTAGTAGAATAGGAGGATGAGAAGTATGTTTTTTTTTTTGTATTGATCAGAATGATGAACTTAGAAAATTCCTTGTGAGGACATAAATATGTATGTTTTATTTTTGAAATATAAAGTTTTTTCTCTCTTGAAAAAAATGTATATGTATACACACACACACACACATACACACACATAATATAATTGGTTCTTTAAAAGGTGGTCATTTTTATAGCTTTGTAGATCCTGTGTGTTATTATTTATGCTTAACATTTTAGGCTAAGTAGCATAGTCCATCTTTAGGAGGAGATACACATTAATTTCTCACATGTTAGGAGACCAAATAAGTTAATTGATATTTTCAATCACCATGAATTAAATTGGAGTTATGTATGTATATATGTATGATTATTATGACAACGATGATGAAATTACTATCCATTGGGACCAACGTTGGTTTCTTAGGTCTTAACAAATAAAAGTTAATTTTTTATTCTATTATATTGCTTATAAGATCAAATAAATTGGAAATAAGATTATTATGTTCACTTTGGTTTTCATGGGTTATCACATTTTAAATATCAATAGTATTACAATGTTTTGAAAATGAGATCTAATTTTTATGTAGGTTGTACACTCTAAGAGAAAACAATTTTCATCTTCTACTTTGTTAGAATTGCAAACTTTACAAATTCTTTCTTCCCGAGATGTTTTAAGTCTTCTCCACTTCTTAGTTTCACTTTATTGAAGCTCGTGGGAGTTTTTTCTTATTTTTGCAATATTTATTTTCTTCTTTACACTAGAAACAATGGAGATATAATTTTTATCTTCTAACTTAGGATTGATGACCTCGTTGTAGTAAACCGACTTTTTATTACTTCAATCTCACTGTAGCGCCATTGTTTTTCTTTAAAGTTAGTTCCAATAATACTATTAATGGTGTTCATATTATGAAGGGCATCCTCTTTTACTACTCCCTTATGATGAAGCCAATAAGTTGCATCTATAGTCCACCCTCTCTTTATTCTTGAGTGAAATTTATTAATGTTTGAATATATGATAGGAAGCCTCTCTTTATTCAAGTTATCCTACTTATATGTGTACAATAAGTACCTTCTCATAGCCATATATTCTATGAGTAGGAGACCATACTCTAAATTGAACGATAGGGTAGGGAATATTTATTTTAATTTTGAGATAGTTCATTATAAAATGCTTCTTGTTTTGCTCTATTTTTCTCCAAATCTCCATAGAAATATTATGACCCCAAACTTCACAACCATATATAATCACCTAGATAACAAGTATGTCAAAGAGAAGCTTCCTTTTTCCCAAAAATAGAACTTATCTTTTTTATACTTATTTTGGAGACTAGAAAGAGATTCCCAACATGCACTATTCCTTCTTTCCATACACTACTATAATTGTAGTAAAAAAATGGTGTTTATGTTTCATTTACATGTTGAAATTAGGCCTTTCAAGAAAATCATTCCATTTCTATTTGTGTTAGTTTTTACAACATTTTCTGAACATTGTTATATTGACGTCCTCAGTTAGGAACATCAATATACCTACATTTACACATGTTGATATGCCAATAGGTGTATCATTTTTCTTTCTCTAGAAACATTTTTATATCAATGTCTTGAAATTTCTTGAGATGATGGAATTCAGAAAAATACTAGGCTTGAGATAGATGTTTCCTTAAATAGAACACCATTCAAGTATGTCACAAAATTGATGCCTAGGAAATTAAGATGATGCATAAGGATGTCAATAAATCAACATATAAGTGATGAAAATGATGCTTAAATGTCGATATATCAAATTCCATGGGAGAATTTTTCTTTGCAAACCCCGTAACATGGCTCTTCAATTTTTCCCTCTAAAAAATGCCACAAGCAATGTAGAGGAGTGTTACCTGCAGTATCAACTTCAACACAAAGAATGATGATAATTCATATCTATAGTATCCAACAATTTCATCGATTTGTCAATGTTGTCAAGCTACTATGGTGATGAATCATCATCATTTTTAGTTTCGAATTCAAAACTACATGCAACATGGTTATGGACCATTGGCATAGGTCATTTTCAAAGGGAAAATGTGAAATTGTGATATGGAGATTGCATAGAAAAATGAACGATGAAAGAAATGTAATCACCTTGGGTAATTGTGAGATAACTCTTTGTCTCATTTGTACTCATTTTTATTTCCTGCAAGAATTGAATTTTAAGTGCATTTCAATCATGTATATCACCAATTTTAGGCATTTTACTATGTATTGCATCAGGGAATACATATAACATAAGATAATAAATCTTAGCAGAAACATCGTTCCATGCATCTCATCTCAATAAATCTTCATATAAGTAATAAATATTAAAATATGATCCATTGATTTCAATATCATTCTAATTACCTACTTGGAAGTTGCCCAAAATTCATCATATTTTTTGGCACACCAGTGTATAAAATATTGGTATGCGAAATTTTTTGAGAGTATAGTACCGTAAACTAACCATATCATTAAGTTCATTTGGAGGATATTAGCATGAGGTTCCATGTGGATTTAAATTATATTTACAAGGTTAAAACACTTAGGATTTAGAGGTATGCTTTAACGTACCCAAGCCTCTATCATGGGCCACGCCACTACAAAACCACTCTGATATTGCAATTAACTATGCCAAACAAGGATTTGAAACCATTATGTAAAATGTTCCCTACAAATGGTACAATTATCCAGGCTAGACACTAACATGAAACACCATGCATAATCATATAACATTCATAATTACTCATGCAAAATATTCATCAATGTAATGTGCATATTATTCATTAAAACTACAACATAAATTAAACACATTACACACATTATGCATAGCAATAAATTCGCAAATAAACATGGTAATTATATTTTATAAAGAACCAAATGGATGCATACCTTATACATTCCACCTAGCCATAGACATTGTTGTTATATCTCTCAACAAGCCAACTAAGGTCTCACAACTCACATAGTCAAATTCTAGGACAAGGTACCAACTCCAACAATAGTTCCATCCCACAACCTCTAATTCCCCTTAGTCTATCCAAACCAAGGAAATGTACCCCCTTCTATGCACTACATTCCCTTGGGTTGTCCCACTTCCCTTCCAGAGATTCAACATAAGTCGACCATGAAGTCTCATAGATTTTTGGCTCTGAGAACTCTAGCTACTATAATAGAGTCTCTAGGAATTCACTAGGCCTCACACACAGAGGGAAACCTATCCCAAACAATTATCCCTCTAGGGATCCATCCTTCCCAAAGGAAAACGAAGGAGAATTATTCTGAGTAGTCTCATAGGATTCACCTAGAACCCACAAAGTATTCTAACCACAAGGTCACAATGGATCCCTCCATGACACCCCCCATCTAGTAATGATCATAATGATATCATATACCCCTTTCTCACTGATTCCAAAGGTTATGTATGCATGTACTAAACTTTACAAGTAGCACATAATGAACCACTTTCCCCTCACTTCGGAATTTGTCTAACCTTTTTGGAACTTAGGATAAAATATATGAAATAAAACTTAGGCTTAGGACTTTAGGAATATATTATTATATTCCTTGGCATAAGTCCCCTTCAGTTATCCCCTTATCATAACCCCTTAGCCCCCTTTCCCTCTCATGGATTCATAGCTCCATCCCATACTCTCTTGTTTGACTCGGTCTACAACAGTGATATATTTTATTAACATCATGAGTGTGATTACAAAATACAATGTTAGGCTCATTGTCCTTTAGCATATATTCTCTCTGGCCTAATACCACATAGGCACTCTATCCAAAAATGTACATACATAGAAACTCCATCCCAAAGCCATCATGGCTCACCAACCTATATAAATTTATGTACATATACATATGTACAACTTGGGGGTATTACATCCCACTCCCCCTTATTTATGCATTGTTATCAATGCATTATATACAATGTACATATAAAATTCTTCAAAAAACTCTGAAAATATGCGGGTACCCCTCCTTCATGGCATCCTCATGCTCCCATGTTGTGTCTTCAGAACTATAGTAGGTCCACTGAACCTTTACCAATCCTATGGCTTGATTCCAGAGCACCTTGACCTTCCAGTCGAATATGCACACTGGATGGACCTAGAAGTTTCCCTCGTGCTCCACTTGGATCACAGTCTAAGAAATTACATGGTTATCATCAAGTACATACTTCTTAA
>SNQJ01S0062613.1:0-36894 GCA_010110895.2 Picea sitchensis
TAATAAACCATGCCAGAAAGGTATTAAAACAATTAAATGTCGAAGACATAGTTAACCCTAACTGAGCCGAGCCTCTCGAACGGCGTTCCCTCACCCCTTCTGACAGCTGAACGACCAGCGTGGAATCCTAGACGTCCTGGCAGATATGGCCGCGTCTTCTTCTAGACGAAGTCATGGTTATGGCTTTCCAGCTCTTGAGCCACCGATGCCTAACCCTTGCGAGGCCTTTAATTGACTGTGGGAAGATTTTTCTGAACCGATCCTTCACCCTCATGAATCGTGCTGCCAGTGCGCAGAGATTTGCTGAACCTGGGAATCCACTCGACCACCGATTAGGTCTTGGGACCATTTAATGTCTTAATTACGCATGCACCGGTGGTTGCCAGATAAATATCCCTTACTTAAATCAGATACTAGTGGAGGGCTTCGTACGCGTGTATAAGTTTCAGCGAAAAAGGAATGGAACCGTTAGAGTAGAATAACTATCTAATCTAGCGTGGCTGTGCCTTATGCAGCGTACTCCATAACTGTTAGCGTCAATATATTTTAGAATTGGAGCTAGGTTAAGGCCCTTGCCCTTATGGTATCTTAGTTTCTGATGGACTTAATATATATAGCTTTCATTTTAAATTGATAACTGGGTCTTATTTAATGTTCTCCTCTTCATTCTTGTAATAATAATAATATCCCGTGCTAAGGATAGGAAATGGCTAAGATTGAATATGATGTTAGGGCAAGCAGTACTGCCACTATTAATAGCAAATTAACATGCTTTTTACGTGGATGTGGAATGGGAGTGGCCTCTTGTATTCAATCAGTGAAGGAATGCTTACGTAATCATTTAAAGGAGGAACTCCTTGGTACCGTGTCATGATTGCAGGTGATATGCGCAAGGCCACTTAATAATTATTGTTGATTTATGTAAATTAAACATATTGTGATTTAGGTAGCATTAGGGTTACACCCTTTACAATAATATAGTGTAGTAAAAGAATGATATGTTTACGTTGGTAAAGTTGATTAATCGTTTTATTGGCAAAGTTAGTACTTGTCTAATGTCATTTATTATTAATTAATTAAAAGTAACTATGGGTGGAGCTTTTAGCGAATGGGTTAATTGCCATTTTAATTGCCATTTTAATATATTTAATGGTGTATTAATCCTAGCGTGAAGATTGGAATGTCGGCAATAATTGCTTATTGTTTAATTGCATTTATCATTATTTAATGGATGCTAATATTGGTTGAATGGCATCATTAAGTAGTCCTTCATTTGCATTGGTTCTTATTATTGAGGTAATATTAATGCTCGTGGAATTGCGAGGTTAAGTAATTGCTAAATCGCATTATTAATATTATCACTGGAAATGTTCATTCTAGTTGAATTTCCATATTATGCATTCATTTAAGCGAATCATAACTTTATTATTGAAATGGTATTGCTGGTAGAATTGCAATGATTAGGAATGGTTACTCATGGTGTAGTTGCGATATCATTAATATTTAATGGAATGTAGATGTTGTTGAAGTGCCATGCTAAGTAGTGGGATTAATTGCCATATTCATGAGTGATGAAATGTTAAAGTTAATTGTTCAATGGTAACATAAATTTTATTATTTGAAATGATTATTGTGGATTGAATCGAAATGTTAAAGTAAATGTTCCAATTGCAATGTTAATAGGTATGCATAGGTTGCGAGTTTAATTATGTTAGGCGAGATCTCTTTGAGCGATGTTTAATACTACCTAATATTAGTTGAAATGTTATTGTTGGCTTAATTGAGATGTTGGAGATGATGTTGGATTGTCATGCCACTGATGTTAAACGGAATGCCAATGGCGAGGTTAAGGTACAAGCTAGTGCTTGTTGCTTGTCCCTGATTTGTGGTATTGGGTGGTATTGTGTTGCGTAGCATGTTTGGGTCGGGCGAGATATGGTCTTCCCTTGTGGCTTAGTGTTTATCGTATTGTAATCCGGGGAAGGGATCGGTGCATTATCAAGAGTCTCGGGCTGTTTGAAACCGCAGTTCCACACTCTTGCGACACATTAAAGTATATCGATAGTCTCGGGCTGTTTAAAGGCACAGTTCCACTACACTACGACTCTTGTGGATTCTTTCATTAAAATGGCAATCGCTGATGCCTAACCACGGTATTTGTCTCTTCCCTGTAGCCTTTTGTTGCCGCCTCTGTTAAGGCGTTGCTTCTTGTCGTTGTTATGCCGTAATAAATTAAATCTTGGTTGTATCCCGTCTTCTTACTTGCGTCCTGTTTGTTCGAGGTTGACATAGAGTCTAGCGGGATGTTTCTTCTACACACGCTGCTTTACCAACAACAAAAACTTTCACCGATTGGTAGTAGTTGTCCTTAGCACGGAGGGATTGTTACATATAGTATATCGGGCCGGTTGACCCACGACTTAAGGAGTTCGCTCGGCTTTAGTTGATATAAATAGGTATTATTTTATTATATATAACCATCTTGTTATGAGTGGAGTTGATTGTGTGCGTCACGAGGTGTCATGGTTAGAGGGCAATGGCAGGAAGGCAGGCAGCCGAAGTGCTAGGGAAGCGAGGCGCCCTCTGACTTAACATCCACCTTTGAAATTCTTGAGGCTGGCGAGTTCGAGGCGAGGAACATATATCGATTGGTGATGGTAGGGATGATGAGATCGCTTCGGATGTCAGAGCTCGATCGGCGTTGGTGAGAAACGAGGAGCCGATTGCTTTTGAGAGTCTACTTGTACTGAAATCACAGGTGGCATTCACTGTGAACTTGAGAAGGTAAAATTTCACGAGTTCTTCGGTGCCCCAGACGGTACAGCCTTCGGCATGGTTGGAGAATATGGCGATGTGCTTCGCGCCGATTCTCAACATGAAGGTATGCATGGAAGTATTTCAACTGAAGGAAGCGCTCTTCTATGGTGGAAAGGCAGCTCTACTTGCATGGTGGTACATGGTCATCGAAGATGTGTCTTGGGAAATGTTTGAGAGCAGTTCGAGAGAATTTTTTATTTAATGAAGTTCATTGATAAATGTGAGTTAAATCGCCTTCAGCAGGGAGTAAAATGCCGTGCCCAAGTACAAGGTACGTTTCATGCATTTTACTCGTCTGCCACTTTTATAACCTGAAAGCTCAAAGGATAACGAGGTTTGTGTTTGTCCTTAACGGTAGTCTGCGTGCCAAGGTGAGGATCTCGATGCCTCAAACCTCGCACGACACTGTCCAAAAGGCCCTCATAATAGAGGAGGAAAAAACTTATCGGTGAAGTCGGACCGGGACTCCGGTGAGACCTGAGGCGAGAATTCGCTCCGAGAGTAGCGACGCGGTTTATCGGTGGGAATAAGCGGTTCGCCGTGGCTTCCGGAGGGTCCACGTTCACTACCCTAGATGGCTGTAAGCACCGGTATTATATAGAGGACCACGGCCGCAGCACCCGGCTGTCGCTCCAGCCGGCAGTTTGAGCTGTTCGTGAGCAGGGCCGGGATTCGGGCGATGGCGATCCTCTTCTACTTGGTGCGGACTCTTGGGCGAAGAAGTGTTGAGCGTGTGAGAGCGCACTACCGTGCATTTGCATCCTACGGCGTGGAGAGGCGGAAGCGTCGGATCAGCGGGACCAAAACTCGCAGAGTAAGGAGATATGGGCAAGGCCCGCCAGTTCATCACGGCCGGTGAATAGCGCGGCGACACCGATGCGTACCGAGGCAGCGGTACTATCGCTGACCAGACATTTAGTGTTTTGATAGACCCAAGAACTACTAAGAGTTTCATTTCTGGAGCAACAATATATAGAATTAAGGTAAACACAATCATTCAGGATGAGTTTAGCCTTGTAGAAATGACTTTCGGAGCCAAAGAGAAGGTTGGTGAGAAAGTTACGAGATATAGCCTTAACCTGAGAGAGTTTTCCACCAGGGCCAACATGTACATCACAATATTAGGATCTTATGACGTAGTGATAGGTATGGATTGGTTGGAAGCGCGTGAGGCGATACTCAACTGAAAGAAGAAACGGTTGAGCTTGGATAGCGAAGGTAGAAGCATGTGTTGTAGGGCCGGAACCGGGGAGTTTCCGTGGTTTGTCTCTTCCTTACGATTGGAAAAGAGTATGCGCAAAGTGAAAACTCTGTCACGATCCTCGAACTCAACGAAGAAGTGGCGGAAGGCCTGAGAACACCTTCTGTAGTGAAGAGTTTGCGGGCGTATTTCGAAGAGTTGCACAGGATGCAGCGAAGACTGGAGTTTACACCTGGAGCCACGAAGCAGAAGCGGTAGATGCCAAGAGCATGCTTATCGGATATCGACCCGGGTGCAAGAAGAGTTGAAAATAGGTGGAAAGGCTATTGGACACATTTGTCGCCCTAATTGTATACGCATTGCAGAACATCGATTGCCCTCATTCGAGAAAGAAAGGATATGGATAAGTGGAGGCTTTGCATTGACTAAAGTCAACTAAACAGAAGCGTGATCAGAATCGATATCCCTGCCTAGAATTGTGATCTATTGATCCGTAGAGGAAGCGGCCAGTGTTCTCAAAGGTGATTCGCGGTCAGGATATCACCGATTCTACGGATCAGAGGATGACATCCTAAGACTAGCCTTTAAAGGCGAGATTTGGACATTCACGAGTTTCTTGTTTCGTTTGGACTCTGGCGTGAGGGTATTCATGAGTTGATGAGCGGGGTGTTTTAATCACTTGGACAAGTTAGACCAAGAGTATTCACATTAACGACTATTTTGGGTTTTACTCATGAGACGTGGGAAGAACATTGATGAGCATTTAAACTGGTACTACAATGTTCAGAGCAAAATTGTATGGGAAATTTATCCAAATGCTCCTTTTACTAGTAATTCACTACTTAGGAACGCGTCATCTCCGACGTAGGTATTTTTGTGGATCCATCAAAGGTTGAGAATATTATGGAATGGCTTGCTTTCAACGAATATCCACCAGTCGTAGTTTTATGGATGCTTGAGGATACTATAAATGATTTATAGAGGTTTTGAAGATAACAAATCGACCGGATTTGCAGAAGAAAAACAAGAGGTTTATTTGGACAGAGAAAATCGTGAGCATTTGAACAGGATTATTGTAACAGTACTAAGGTCCTTGAAACATGGGCGCGGGCTTCTTTGGTATGTGGCGCGTCCAAGGAAAGGTTTAAGCGGAGTCTCTGATGCAAAGGCAGGCGGTGATTGTTCTTACATTTAGAGAAAGTTAGAGAAGAACATGGAGAACTATTGTATGTTGGAGTTATTAGCCATCGTTTACGCCTTAAAGGTATGGAGACACTACCTTAGCGGCCGAAAATTCAAATTAAATACTGGTCATTGTGGACTACAACGCATTTTTACTGGCGACTGAGCAGGCAATGGCGTTAATTGGAATTATGCTTGAATAGATTTAGAAGTGCCATAAAGGGACTGATGAGCCAGTGGCGGATGCCTTGGTGAATTACGCATCTTCGGTGTTAGCACTTGAACAAATCTCGTGAAGAATTCTCACCTTAACATGATGATATTTGGTACCACCGGAAGTCAAAGAGACGTTTGCTCTCTAGGACAAAATACGATGGCGGTACCACGTTATGAGGGATAATCACTTGATAGCGTGATGGTTTGTATTGGTTGAATTGATTCGTCTGCTTCTTGACGAGTTGAGGATGTTGATTTGGAGCGAGGATTATAGATTAGTTTACATGGCTCACCTGGGAATTTCGAAGATGAGGGCAAACCTCAAGCCCTTATTCTTTTGAAAGGAATGAAGGCGACATAGTTAACTTTGTGGCTAGATGTCTGATGTCGGTAAAAATTTGTGAACGATTTTCTTGAGGGTCTACCTTCACATACCATACGAGATGAAATGGAAGTCATTTGTTGATTTTCTCGTTAGTTACTTGTATGTGCGAGAACCGCGACTCGATTTTGTAGTAGACACTCGGCGAAGAGTGCTCACTTTATTCATAATATGCGATGACGTGTCCAATTTTGCATAGCTAGATTTTTCATCAGCCAGATTGTGAGGCTACATGGCGTACCTAAAAGATTATATCCGATGGGATCGGTGTTTCTTGGATGATTTTGGGCCGAGTTTCCAAAGAGACGCCAGGAACCCGATAACTTTAGTTAATATCACCACGAAGAACCGGATGGACGAATTGAGCGTATGAACTTCAAAACATTAGAAGAACATGTTAGCGTATACGTGATGGATATAAAAGCGTTGGGAGAATTCACCTCTAGTAGAGTTAAACACAACGCGAGTTACGAGCACCGATAAGATGGCCTTTTGGAGTTCTTTATGGCGTAGTGGCCGGACGCCCGCCAGGTTGGGATCGGCTTGAGGATAGAGGTCCACAGTGGGACAGCGATCAAGAAATGAAGAAGCGGATAAATCCATAGAATAAAAGTTAAAGAAGCATAGGAATGGCCGAAGAGTTATCTTTGATGCGCAGAATTCGGCCAAATAGATTCTGAGGTCGGTGATCGGAATATGCTAGCAGGTTCGCATAAAGGATTCGATCAAGTTTGGAAAGGAGCTAAACTCTCTCCTAAGTTCAAGAGACCTTTCGAGATTGTGGAGAAAAAGGAGCCCGTGGCCTATCGACTAATATACGATCCTTTGAAATTATGCGATGTTTTTCATATATCTGTTTTGAGACATTACTCGGTGATCCTACACATGTGATTAACTGTGAGTGATACTTTAGGTGTCGGGTGAGGGAGCGCTCACGGCTGAGCAGTCCGCATTTTAGATCATCATGTTTTATAGTTATGATGTTGAATGGTATATCAGGTCAAGGTCTAGTAGGATTAATTATAGTCCACACTCATATAATTGGTAGAGCTCATATGATATGCGTCTGCAGTTTCCGTTTTTATTCGAGGGATAGACTTATGATCACATGTTACTTTATTTTTCATTATACTAAGAAACTTCAGAACGAAGTTTAGATAACCAGAAATTATATGTAACATCGCTCACGGCATACCGGACACTGATACTTTGAGGACACTTGCTTTCGCCATTGATACGGACCCTTTATGTTGGACCTTATATATTTGATATGATGTGATTACATGAGATGATATGATGTGTTACTATTCATGTAGGCAGGTGCTATTGGCCGGTTGATTGAATTAATGCGGGTTTGTGACCTTGAGGATCGCGGAGGCATCGGTAGACCCCTTGGACTCGGTGATGAGGAGTGCTTTTAGGTTGATTTATTTATTATGATGTTGATTTGATGTGATGATTTGTTGTGACATTGACATGATTGTGGTGATGCGGTATGATAACTAGAGCTTGACTCATATGGAGTAAAGGCCACACAGTGCGAGAGAGAGTTGAGAGGGTGGGCAGCCACCTTACGCTACTAACACCTCCCGCCGTGGATCGGTAGCAGGATTCGCGATTACCTAATTCGAAGGAAGGACCCGATCGTGAGAAGCCATTGCGGCAGTCGCTCGATGATTCTAGAGGTAGCGCCAATAAAGCGAGGCATTATTCCTTAGGTATAGTCTCCTACTAAGCTCACTGGCGGAGTTTTGACTCCAGGGTTATAGAGGTCTACCAACCAATTCAGTCGGCGAGTGGCACACTTGCAGCACATGGTGCATCCACAGAAGAGACACGTCGCTGTAATTCTAAGTGGCACCCTTGAAATGCGATGGTCACGTTGAAGAAGCAGATCGCGATAAAGGTGGTTGATGGGTCAGCCTAACTAGCCCTAAGTCTTCATCACATATAGGACTTTAAGCATTACCTTAACCAATTATCGTCTAGCTCAGAATCTAAACACTAAACCTAAGACCTTCTAGAAGCGAAATTGAATTTCGGTGTAATGACGCTGAAGCTCGAGAAATTTTGAGGGAAAGTACCCCTAGCATTTGGCTGGAGGTACCCGATTGAGAGCTCTTAGCGAGGGTCCGTGGCGGAGCTTGGAGGCGGGAGCAACTTGGAGCAGGAGCTGCTGGAGCGTCGAAACCATTGCTGCAACAAGTCAGGACAAGGTATGTACTGAACTTAGTAGAATAGAACACATAAGATTTATTGCTGTGATTAGGATTGTATTTTGGGGAAATTTGATTCTGTCCTTCATTCTGGTAAAAAAGGGGAGTTCTCACGAAGAGATCTTGTTTTGGGTTAAGGGTTCGGGTAAAATTTGTTGTGGGTTGTGCTAGTTCATATTTATACCATGGGAGGATGGGTCTTTTTCTTTCAGTAAGTTTACAAATGTTATAGTGGGCACCTGTTTTGGGCATCATATGTGCAATGACATTTTCTGTGCCGCGGAACTCTGTTGGTATCATGGGCTTTTACTTTTTACCCAGGGGCGTTTCTTTTTTCTTTCTCTCGTGAGGTTCTCCCTTAATCCTGCGAGCGTTTAATTTGTATTGAAGTTCTTTTCTTGATTAGGCACACTTCCATTTTACAAATTATTACCGTCTCCACCGAACTGTAATTACGGTGATGTAGTTGAGTTTCATAATTAGGTACAGGTGTTCCTCCTTAGTGTGTCTTTGGAAGCTAGGTTGTATTTGGACTAGATCCCTACCTTATCCTATTTGCGTCTCTTGTTACTTTACATGTGACAGCTCTTAAAATAATACAATACGTAAGACCAACCACGAAAATAAAAAGAAATCGTTTCGAGGTACTTGCCGTTAGCGGTACCTTATTCATCGGCAACCCGAATGTTGAAGGTTTCACTCGCCATTGTTGTAATGTATACTAATTTAAACAAAGAAAACAGTATTACCTTACCCAAACATCCTAGCGGTAATGCATAACCAAATACAGTAACAAGGACGTCATTTCCTTATACCCAGTGACTGGTTGTAATGCTTATTTAAATAAAAATAAAAACAATAATACCCTATACCCAACGCCACTACCCAACGCCACTGCTATAATGCATGATCCGATATAGTAATAAGGATGTTTGTACCTTTGCCCAATGACTGTATTTTTCATTTCGAAAGATCACTTGAGTTTTATTTTATTCTGCTGCAACAAAGTTGGTCGTGTGATGGGAGGGTGAGCTAAACGATTCGATCCAGCGACTCTGGTGAAGGAATTTAAACTTGGACGTTGTACAGCCTGATCAAGACTTGTATTGCACAATTTTATTTAATTCTATGTTGAGGACAAGTTTCATTAAATAAAACTTAGTACCATTAAGTGAAACGGATTACTGTTCTGTTATTTCTGAGCTGAACAGAATATCATATTTCTTACCTTTGAAATTTACAGCGTATTATATTATCACCAACCCCGAAAATGGAGGTGTGTTGGGACATAAACCATCAATCAAGGCATAACTAACACCTTTTTCGTTCAAAGAAAAATTATTTGCAAGGATGAGAAGATAGTAATCCTTTCCCAGATCCCAAATATCTAGCCGTCGAGTACATTGATTCATACACGGGTTATGGGATAAATTATTTTGTTACGAAGTAGCCTTATACTTAGAATCTTAAGTTTAATAAACCATGCTAGAAAGGTATTAAAACAAATAAATGTCGAAGACATAATTAACCCTAAACTGAGTCGAGCCTCTTGAACGTCGTTCCCTCACCCCTTCTGACAGCTAAATGACTAGCGTGGAATCCTAGACGTCTCGGCATTCATGGCCGCGTCTTCTTCTAGGAGAAATTATGGTTATGGTTGCCAGCTCTTGAGCCACCGATGACTAACCCTTGCGAGGCCTTTAATTGACCGTGGGAAGATTTTTCTGAACCGATCCTTCACCATCATGAATCGTGCTTTGCCGGTCGCGGAGATTTGCTGAACATAGGAATCCACTTCCGACCAGGTGGATCTTGGGATATTTAATGTCTTAATTCGCATGCACTGTGGTTCAGGATAAATCTCCCTTGCCCCAATGGATACTAGTGGGCTTACGTGTAGCGTGTATAAGTTTGAAGGGAACGGAACCTTTAGAGTAGAATAACTATCTAATATAGTGTGGTTGTGCCTTATGCAGCGTACTCCATAACTGTTAGCGTCAATATATTTTAGGATTGGAGCTAGGTTAAGGCCCTTGCCCTTATGGTGTCTTAGTTTCTGATGGACTTAATATATATAGCTTTCATTTTAAATTGATAATTGGTTCTTGTTTAATGTTCTCCTCTTCATTCTTGTAATAATAATATCCCGCGCTTGCTAAGGATAGGAAATGGCTAAGATTGAATATGATGTTAGGGCAAGCAGTACTGCCACTATTAATAGCAAATTAACATGCTTTTTACGTGGATGTGGAATGGGAGTGGCCTCTTGTATTCAATCAATGAAGGAATGCTTACGTAATCATTTAAAGGAGGAACTCCTTGGTATCGTGTCATGGTTGCAAGTGATATGGGTAAAGCCATTTAACTTTTATTGTTGATTTATGTAAATTAAACATATTGTGATTTAGGTAGCATTAGGGTTACACCCTTTACAATAATATGGCGTAGTAAAAGAATGATACGATTGCGTTGGTAAGTTGGTTAATCATTTATTGGCAAAGTTAGTACTTGTCTAATGTCATTTTATTATTATTAATTAATTAAAAGGGTAACTCTGGGTGGAACTGCAATGCAGGTAGGTTAATTGCCATTTTAATTGCCATTTTAATATATTTAATGGTGTGTTAATCCTAGCGGAATTGGAATCATTGGCAATGCATTAAACATTGTTTAATTGCATTTTATCATTATTTAATGGATGATAATATTGGTTGAATGGCATCATTAAGTAGTCCTTCATTTGCATTGGTTCTTATTATTGAGGGAATATTAATGCTTGTGGAATTGCGAGGTTAAGTAATTACTTCATCGCATTATTAATACTATTCACTGGAAATGTTCATTCTAGTTGAATTTCCATATTATGCATTCATTTAAACGAATCATTAACTTTATTATTGAAATGGTATTGCTGGTAGAATTGCAATGATTAGAATGGTTACTCATGGTGTAGTTGCGATATCATTAATATTTAATGGAACGTAGATGTTGTTGAAGTGCCATGCTAAGTAGTGGGATTAATTGCCATATTCATATGAGTGATGAAATGTTAAAGTTAATCATTCAATGGTAACATAAATTTTATTATTTGAAATGATTATTGTGGATTTCGAATCGATATTGGAAATAAATGTTCAATTGCAATGTTAATAGGTATGCATAGGATTTAGAGTTTAATTATGTTAAGCGAATCTGAAGGCGAATGTTTAATACTACTAATGGTGGAGTAAAATGTTATTGTTGGCTTAATTGAGATGTTGATGATGATGTTGGATTGTCATGCTCCTGATGTTAAATGGAATGCCAAAGGCGAGGTTAAGTGCTAGCGCTAGTGCTTACTGCTTGTCCCTGATTTGTGGTACTGGGTGGTATTTTGTTGCGTAGCATGTTCGGGTCGTGCGAGATATGGTCTTCCCTTGTGGCTTAGTGTTTTGTCTGTGTGTAATCAGGGAAGGGATCGGTCGTATCAAGAGTCTCGAGTGTTTTAAAGGCAGTTCCTCTTATGCGACACATTAGTAGTATCGATAGTCTCGGGCTGTTTAAAGGCCGCGATTCCCACTATTGCGACTCTATTGTTGGATTCTTTCATTCTGTAACCATTACTCTGCCTAACCACAGTATCTATCTCTGCCTATAGCCTTTTGTTGCCCACCTCCTGTTCGGTGCGTTGCTTCTTGTCGTTGCTATTCCATGTCGGGTCGTCTTGATTGAGATCGTCCTACTTGCGTCCTGTTGCTTCGAGTGTTGACATAGAGTCTAGGGGGACGTCTCTTCTACCTTTTCTTTAACAAAAAAACTTTCACGGTTAGTGAGTGGATTTGTCCTTAGCACGGAGGGTTGTTGTTTTCTGCATTAACCTATATGGAAGCTTGAAGTCCCTTTTGCAAATCCTAGAGTTGAAACAATATTTTTTCCACATATACACCTACCTATTATACAACATGTGTATACATAGGTTTCACCACTACAGCCTGCATATACGCATGTTGTATTGGGTTTTGTGCCCAAAATTGAAAATGGTGTCGATTTCCATGTCACGTCACCGAGATCCGCAGTCCTTGACCTTCCATATATTGGAAACATTCTGAATCGGCCCTTGAGTTCCAATTGAAGGCTATAAAATGGGCCAAATCAAGTAATGGAAAAAAGGAATTCAACTTTGAGAGCAAAGGATTACTGGAGAAATTATTCGCTTCATGAGTGTTTTGCATCAATTTATCCTTTTAAGTCTGAACACATTGTTCAACTAATCTCTTCCCTACTTGATTTTGAACCTCATTGTCTTTCTTATATTAAATTTCCTACCCTTTGGTGGGGGATTGAAGTGGTAGAGGCCCGGCTAGAAGGGACTTATTTTTTAGGTTCTAAGAAACCGAGGGCCGATAGAAGAAGTTTGTAATTCTTTCACTTCTATTGATTACATTTTTAATAGAAATACTCTTTTTCTCATCAAATAATATCTTGAAAATATTTGGTATTATTCCATGGATGTACCTTTTATGAATATTGATGGATTATGCTATTGAATGTGTTAACATTATATATTATCTCCATATTTGTTTCTTAGTTGTTGAGGACAGGTTGTATGTATATTGCTTTGAGTTAAGTGCTCCAACTGATGGACTTAATTGAACGTCTGGATGAGGTAGGTGATTTATCTTGTCTTGTTAGAATAATTTGTTTATATAGCATGCACAGTATTAGAGTTGATTTCGATCATTTCATACATTGTGGTTTACCTAATACATAGAAATTTTTCCTCGTATTAACATAATTGTGACGCTACTAGAAATGGAAATCTTTTTGGGGTTTGGAGTGTTTTTATCCATTGATTTATCTCTTTTATATTGATTTTCTTGTGATCTGATTGCTTGACATCCTATGTTCATTATGAGTCTAAGTTTCTTAGCTTTCTCCTTATCATTGTTGTGTTTTAACACATATACATGAGTTTTACTGTGAGTCCATACATCTTTGGTTGTCATACTGCCAAAGAGTCATATATACCTTTTCTCGAAAAGTTCGTGCATCACCCTTTTTTGCTTGGTTGTTGTCTTTGATCTTTGGTGGGTAGTTTTGATGGTTGTTGAGTCTTATTGGGTCTACATTATGGTATTTAAGTATGCATTATGGAATGATAGAAACCTTTCTTTGGTTGAATTTTTAGGCAGTTCCTTTCTCATCGTCCTTGCTTTTCATTGATTGTTCTTGCATCTTGGGTTATGTGTTGGCTTCTTGATATCCTACTTGGTTTATATACATTTTACATACAATAGAATTGTATCAAGATGTTATTCAGTCCTTGCATTTCATTTCTTTTTATATATAGAAAATACAAAAATATTAGGCATTTTCATTGGCGACATTTGATATTTTTGAGTTCTTATCATTGATATTAGATACATGTATAGAAATATTGCATCTTATTTGGAATTGCAAAACTAAATTGAAAATTTCATTTTGAAAATATTATCATTTATTAGGAATTGAAGTTAGGACTTTACATTTTATTCATATTCATTTATTTTGCTTGTTGAGTCCTGCTTACATCACTAGTTTCATGACTGCACCTTTTTTTTAGTAAGAAAGGCCACTAAAAAGAAACATTGATGAATTTAAAATTGATTAGAAATGATTTTATTTTCTAGAGATTTCTAAAATAGCTTAGGTTAGAGCTTTGGAATGTGATTTTGTGAGTAAAATTCTCAAGGCTATTAAACTAAACATACGTGTCTAACTAGGGAGTGGTGGAATATGATCCATGTGGATGTTTGTGGCCACCCACCTATTCACTTGGACCCCCACCATTGCTTCTTTGGAGTTTTTCATTTTATGCAGTTTACTATTTTTAGCGATTTTGGTCCACGGAACATCAAGGGCCTATTTGAGGCCCTAAGCGATGTTTTGGGTATGTTTCTCTCCTGAAAATATCATATAATGATGATATTTTGTCTAGAATGTATGCCTCGGATAGATCTTTCCAACGGAGCTATCATGCGCCTAAAATGGAATCGTATGTAAGCGTTACGACCGAGTTGATGCACCAACTTACCCAAGCAAGGACCCATGACTTTTGGTGCTTCATCTCGGGGTAGGTTTTGGATGTCTAGGACTTTTTGCATTCCGTTTATTGTAAAAGGGCCTTCAGAGGCCTCATTGTAATCATCTTCTCATGGATCGCAGTAAGCGTACATCTCTTCTCATAGATAAGCTACTAGCACCCCAGCTAGTTTATTTCCATTATGTCTGTAAGCATAGTTGAGTCATTTGTTATTAATGAAATGAAGTCTTATTTCCATTGCATCTGTGTTTATGTATTTAAGCTTATTTCATGGTGTTCCTACATAAATCTAGATCAATGTAAAAGTATCGGAGCAGTCCTGCTCATTCGATCCTTGTTGCATGTCCCCAACGAGATCGGAATTATAGGAGTTGGGAGCTCGATATAGTTCAGACCATAACTGCAAGATCATCCTGCAAACCGGCAATGAAGAAAGAAGGAATATGAGGGCAGAAAGATCCTATCAAAATGTTGCTCGAGGAGGCCTTGAGAAACAAAAGGAATGCGATGATGGACAACCTTTCCCATTCTTCAGCGGATTAGGTAATGATTGCATCGACATCCGAAGCCACTCTGGAGGTGCCACCTTTTAAGGTCAAAGTAAACTTTGACATTCCCATATTTGGTAAAATAGATCGAGATGCCATAGATAGATGGTTGTGAATGCATTTAGAAGGATATTTCTTGGTTCATGACATTTCCGATCGAGAAAATATTATTTTGCACTCCTCAAAGCCACCACCCATGTCAAGGACTGGTGAGAAAACTACTCCCGAGCAAGAAGGCGAGGAGAGCCTTTTGTTCTACAATTAGCACCCACTTGGAGTATTTTCGATATGCATCAGGAGCGATGTTATCCATTAGGAGCTATGAGGACAAATATCCACAATGGACTACGTTCGACATCAAAGGGACCAAGATGTGCATGAGATGATGAATGTGTTCATACCCTAGCACAAAGTTGGGTATCAAATATTGAAGAAACATTTGGTGTTAAATTACCGCAGTTGTCTGCACGGATACATTAAGGAGGAAATGGAGTTCCTCGACATCTCGACTTGGTGTGGCATGCCGATATGCTGCCAAGATTGAGGAGAAGCTCAAACAGAAGATGCGGAAATTTGGGCCTGGTAACCTCTCACAGCAAAATATAGGAAAGGGTGGTCCCAATCCATAGAACAAAGGACCAAAGCCAAGATGGGGCGGCATAGGACAACCCTCCAAAGCCACAGGAAGAAATAACAACACCGCGAAGCCAAAAAGGACAGTGGTGTAGGGTTTCATAAGAGCTCCACTCACAGCACAAGTGAGTGTCGGATGAAAAGCAGTCACTATTAGCAAGTTGAAGGCTTGGCGAATCGAATATGCTCATTTCTGAATGAGAATCGACAGGGTAATGGCGGAGAGGAAGCATATTGATGATCCGTATTAGCATACCATTTCCACTCTGAAGATATAGAAGGAGGCAGAGAGAAGATCCAGAGGAAGCTGAGCGTCTCTTCCATTACATTGGCAATTATTTTTGTCTTAGGTGCAAAGCACCCGAGTCTATGAGTTGCTCGAGAAGGGAAGTGCCAAAGCGTATACAGGGAGAATCTATTTTCCAAGTGAAGTGGAGTCAAACCAGCGGGGAAAAATGTCATCGGAACATTCCAGATCCATCCCACCCGAAGAGATCAGCAGTCATTGGGATATTGAGGCACTACTAAGCTACACGACCTTTTGAGGAAGCTCCTATATTTCAAGGCTGAATTTGGGTTGTCCGATCTAGTGGCGCATGGCGCAGGATCCAGCCACACCGACATATCATCATTCGGGAGTTCAAGGGGTAAAATTCCCGTCTCTTCACCTTTGAAACCCCAAACTAGCGTTGAGTAAGCACCGGGGCCAGGCCCATGGTTTTGGCATTTGGTCGTAAAGGAATAGGTCTGGAGGAAGGGCACTTATGTTTATGGAAAAGTCTCAACCATTCATCCTAGGACCGTGTCACAAGATCTGTTGCATCGGCATTTTGTGATCCCGAGGAATTCATGGGGGCCGAGTTTAAATTGTTGTTCAACATGTGAAACCTGAACGATAGGAGCTGAAAGAAGAATGAATGAGACCCATGACATCACGGCTTGCAACCATCCATTCCAAAGGGACTGGCTGATAAGCTAAGCCATCTGACGTTTAAGCGGAATGTGACTCCAAGGTCCAAAAAGAAACTCCGTTATGTTCCGATACACGAGATGTTGGGAGAATCGGACCCGGGCCACCGATGAGTGTGAGTGAGTTCAAAGCCAGTAGATCTGGAGGGGCGTGGCACCGAGATTGGCGTCTCGGCTATATCACTCGCCGATGATTTCAATAAACAAAGATTATCCCGCTTTCATATCGTGAACACATAGATGCGGCCATGGTCTCTTGGGAAGAGGAAGGAGTTGCATAAAAAGAAGGCCAAAGGCGCCGAGTTCATTTGTAGATGGGATTACCACGATCTTCAGGTGCCATCGGACCCGATCTTATCTGCATTTATAGTATTAGAGTAAATGAAGGCAAGAGTTGTTGTTGAAACCTCCTTTCGTTCATTAAGTAAGGAGAATGGAGAGTCTACGGCGTCCTCCTGAGAGGAGTCACGGTAATAAGATTTTTCTCAAGCGAAGAAGTCATGCGAGAATCGCCAATTACGACTGAATAAGTCTGCGCCGTTAGTAGAGCCTTAATGAAACCATTACCCTCCTTCACGAGAGCCAATGGCAGATTAAAGGCAACATTTAAGGAAGATATCCCGGTATGGTTTATTTGAAGGGATGCAAACCTTGGGTGTTAGACGCGCCTAAATTGAGTTAATTTCTGATATATAGACTCGTTACTATTACTAGCAAAAGTATCGATGGTTGAGCTAGGCTCCGGTTCTGTAAAAACTCTATTGAAGCATTTCACGGTTATTTTTGGACTCTTGAGACTTCTTGCGTAATGAATGCCAGTTTCTTTCACATCTTTGTTTACACTATATTAGAGCAACTTGGAATTGGAAGATCCCGGTCCCGGAGTTAAGCTATTATGAGATGATGTAAGGTTGGATCCTTTGCGGTGATGTAGCATCTCTATTAATCGGTTCCTATGATTTCATAGCTAATGACTTGGAATTGTAGGATCTAGTCGAGTCACCCCTCAGATCTTTGAAAATCTGGACCAAGAGGATCTTGGCCGAGTTTTTTCTTCTTCAAGCTTCCAAATTCCTGTTGCCCGAGGCAGTCTTTCCCACCCTTCTCACAAGTCTTCTGTCTACCTTTAAATCAACTCCACAGTTGAAGTTAGATCCAGACCTTTTTTTTGTTCCTTACATACCAGACCAAGTCCCTAAATGGAGTGATAATATCTCCTCAGTCTCCTACTATTTGGAGATTGCCCACATTTATCAAGCCGTGACATATAAAAGCGTGGGCATTGGGCTCATGCGAAGCAATCCGAGAGCGTTTCCAATGCTAACATTTAAAGCATTTGATGATGAAATTAAAGATTTTCCCTAGAATTGAATGAACCCTCTGATTAGAAGGTGCGTGAACATGAGCCCTTAAAGATTTCCTCTTATTACTGGCGACTCCTTTGTGGCGACTCCATTGTTCCACATCATTGTTTCAGCTATGACTACTATCAGCACGCCTGGAAGCCGACCCTAAGGAGCTTTCTGAGAAGGATTTCGTGATTGCTTTCTTGAATGCGAGAAGCTTCCTGTGGTAACGACAATGTTAAGATATATCCTTTGATGGTGAACAAGGACCAAGCATATTTGAAGCTACACATATTTCACCTAGCGACTCATTGATTAGAGGATCGATTGGTGACTCCATTGTTTCGATATGGGGAAAATTATGGCTCAAAGGTTTTCTTTCTATGACTTTTCCCAGATATTTGGGTTTCCTAATGCACTTCATGATAGAGACCAATAGGAAGATTTCCTCCCTGAATTTAATGCAACAAGTTGGGAAGACGGTGATCATTTTCTTTGGACTTCCATGAGGGCTATTCAGAGCACAATTTCCATGAGGGATGCGGATTAATATCTTTGGAGGTATTCATTGAAGGAGATGCTCTTGAATGGTGTCGATCTCTTCCGTACCAGAAAACATCCGGCTCTTTAATAGGTTTTCATACGACTTTCAATTCATTTTGTAAAAACTACTATCCAACTGATTTCTTGTTTGAAAACTGTTGTGAGAAGTTTTCTTAAACTAAATGAAATATCTGTTATTACGAGACCATGTCCATGATAAAGCGGTATTTACTATGGAGAAGCATTTGCCGTAAACCGGTGTTGAATGATATTAATTGTAGTAGCCCTAAGAGCGAGCATCGACATTATTCGGATGCACATATTATATGTTCATAATGATCAACATGCCTCTTGTAGAAATTTATGAGTTTATAGAGCAGATGTGGTCTATATTAGATGGCTTACCTGGGCATCGAGTGGAAGCAAATGTTCCTAGCATCTCTGCTCATGATGACAAAGACCCTCTCTCTTTTAAGAGGGTTAAGTACGTGAGGATTTTTCTCTTTTCCTTCTAGGGGTTTCTCACGATATATTTTACACGGGATTAAAGAGAAAAGGATTAACTATGAGCATCCAGGCGGCGAGATCCATTGTCACGAAACATAAATTTTTAGTAGGGATCACTGTTCTAGAGAGGATCATATCAATGAAGGACAACCCCTTTGTGATATATATTATAGTGATGATGAAGCGACAAGATTATTCTACTTTTGATCACTATAGAGACACTGAAGAGCCAGTCGACAAACGAGAACCACCCATGGTCCCTATTTATGATGAATAGTCGGACCTGGGGAGACCGAACCAGAGGAGAAAAATATTTCCTATCTAGAGCCAGTCAACAAGAAGCCACCACCCGAGAGAAACGATCCTATGTCAGTTGTCCACCAACAACCTGTGCTTATCATAGTTATCAGCCACAGGTGAACAACTGTCTAGCAGAGGAGGCTGCCTGTCACAAATTTTCCGAAATTTTCCACTCATTCTATGACCATGTCCGCAAGTACATGGAGTGGCATTTACCCTATGCCTTAGGCCACCCTATTTCATCTCAACTCAAGACTGTAAGGAGGAGTTGAAGAATTTAACAGCTCTGCTATCACGATTACCACCTGTTTGTAATCATCGACAAAGGAAGGAGCTTCTATCAGGAAGCTACTTGAATGAAAGCTATGGTGGAATTTTCTTTCACCTAGCACCATATATCAAGAATGTTTTATTAGCTTAGGACTATACATAAAATAAGCTCTGTAAGAATGAATAGTTTAAATTTGTTTTGTTTTATTTTTAAGCTGCAATATTTTCAGCGTACGGGATGTTTTGAGCTGACTCCATAGCCCAACTTGACAAGGCAGAAGGTGAATGAGTTCTTAGAGAATCGCGGGGACGACTCTATCCCCATGGAGCCTAATGTGCGATTATTTTTTGTCTTAGGATTATGCAAAAGCATCTAGGTCTACGGAGTTTCTGAAGTGCCAGCGCGGTATGGAGAATCTCATTTTCCAAGTAGCGAGTCAAGCGAGTGGGAAAAATTAAAATGCGGCATTCAAGATCCATTACTGCAATGAGGATCAATGGTCGTCGGGATCACCGAGGCTATCAAGTTGCCTGACATATAGCATCAAGGAAATCTCCTATATTTCAAGGCTGAATCCGGGTCATCCGATCCAGTGACGCATGACGCAAGATCTAGTCACACCGGCATATCGACATTCAGGAATTCAAGGGGTAAAATTCCTCGTCTCTTCACCTCTCGAGAGCCAGAACATTCAAGCGTCGATGGGCCCAATCGGTCCGTGGTTTTGGCATCTGGCTGTAAAGGAGCAGGTCTAGAGGAGGGGCACTTATGTTTATGGAAAAGTCTGGGTCGTTCATCCCTATAGGACATGTAAATATCGACCACCTTCGGTGTTCGGCCCGATGAAATTCATGGGGTGAGAGTTTAAAATTGTTGTTCAACATCCGCAGAGCCACAGACCGATAGTGCCGAAAGCATAGAAGATGGGTCCCATGACATCATGAAGCACTTTCAATACCATCCATTGAAAGGGATGCACATGACAAGCTGAGCCATCTCGACATTTAACCCGTCGCGACTCCAAGGTCCAAAAAGGCAACTCCATTATGTTCCGATGAACGAGATGCTGGGAGAGTCCGGACCCAATTTTATCGATGTGAGGTGATTTCAAAACCGTCAGATCTCGAGGAGGGACATGTGGCACTAGATTGATCCTTCTCGGCATATCGCTCATCATTTCAATCAACAAGATTAGCCCTTTCATATACTGACGCCCGAGAAAGCACATGGTCCACGGCCCATGGTCGCAGAATAGGAAGGAGCGCTACATAAAAAGAAGGCCAAAGGCACTTAGGGATTCGATTCGCGGAGGATCTTTGTATTGATCTTGGTGCCATCAGACCGATCTTAATATTTCTAGTATTGGAAGTAAATGAAAGCAAAAGCGAATTGGTTAAGAACCTCCTTTAGTTCGATAAAGTAAAGAATGGAGAGGTCTAGCAATTTGTCGGCTCGTGGGAATCCTGTCTGGAATTTTTCTCAATATTAATGTAGAAGTCCTTAATTGACGGAGAAGTGCAGTACGTTAGTAGAGAGCACTTACATTTCGACTACCACTCATACGGGCAAAAATAGCAGATTAAAGTGACATTTAAAGGAGAATATCGGTATGGTGAGTTTGAATGAAGGACGTAAGCCTTGGGTATTTGGTACCCAGCGTCCGGTAAGGTGAATTTTCGGAAGGTATATAGATTCGAGGCCTTGTATTTTAATGTCGATGGTTGAGCTAGGCTCTAGTATTGTAAAGTTTTAATGAAACCTTTGTTTACTACGGTTATTTACGGACTCTTGAGACTTCTTTCCTGATGGATGTTATTTCTTTCCATGTCTTTGTTTATACTGTATTAGAGAAACTTGGAATTGGGGATCGATCGGGGATTCTGCGTTGTTGTAGGATGATGTAAGGTTGGATCAACTGCGGCTTGATGTGATGTCTCTAATCAGTTCCTGTGATTTCGCGCTTAATGTTGAACGACACGGAATTGGAGATCGGTCAAATCAACCGGCTCCTTGAGGCTCTGTACCAAGAGGATCTTGGATTCTAATTTTTTCATCCTCAAGAGCTTAGAGGCTTTTGTTGCGTGATCTTGCCTCACCCTTCTACGATATTCCACTGTTCACCTTCATCAATTCATTGGCTGAAGTTATATCAAGACCTCTTTGTTCCTTACATACCAGACCAGTCCCCGAGTTAGAGTGATAAATCCTCGAGTCTCTACCCATTTGATGCCATTTATCAAACCGTGAAGCGCAAAATGAGTAGGTGTTGAGGCTCATACTGCACCAAGCAATCCGGGGAAGCTGACTTCCAGCGCTAACACATTCCAAGATGTGGGTAAAAGGGTTCCCCCATTGCATTTCATTGTCGATGGCGGGAGCGGAAAAGAACCTCATCTCGGTGCAGAATTAGGTAAAGGCGGTTGAAACTCTTACGACCGCCTTTACCACACCTACAACCATAGACCATCGGGTGGTTGCGCCAAGGATAGGACCTCCACGTCAGCCAACAACGTCACCTTCCCTACAACATTAATCCCATTCCCGGATGAGGTATTATATGACATTGATCCTCTTGATGTTTCCGATGGCTCTTATTAGGCTAACCGTACTTGTGGAAGTGACATGTTGTGTATGAGTCGAAGCCTCATGTTGTTATTATTATCACTTTGGGAAATAATATGCTTATAGGATCACGGAGATAGCACCGCCTACCACCATCTCTTTGAATACTGCAAAACAATGCAGTAAAATCATTTCCAAAACCAGGAAATATTTTTTCCTGATGATCCTCCCTGAGAGCGGAAGACTATGGTATGACCTCTAGACAGGTCTCCGCTGCACGAAAACAATAGATCAATAAGGTCATGGAGGTATGGGGACCTCTTCACCTCCCCAGCGAGTAATCTCTACCGAGTCAGAACCCCATCGTCGACCCCGGGTGCATGTTGCCCAATGGACCCATCTGGGTGCTCACATCACGGGAGAATGGCCGGAATCAGAAGGCGGTCAAAGGCATTAGAGGAAAGGTCATCAAATGAGGAGTTCATGCATGCTATTGGGAGACTTAGATCCATATTGGTGTAGAAGGATGGGACTTGGAGACTCTTGCATTGACTATCGAGCGAACAAGATCTGCTTTATTCGAATGGGTGCCGATCCCGCAGTTGACCTTCATGACCAACTCAAGGGAAAAATATTTCAGCAAGATCGACTTGAAGTCTAGGTATCGCCAGGGCACCAATCAAACCCTACGATGTGTGGAAGGCGCATTTCAAATCCAAGGAGGGCCTTTTGGAATGGTTAGTCATGCCCTTCGGGTTGAAATTTTGAACCCTTCATGAGGCTAATGGATGACATCCTGCATCCATTCCATATCGTGTAGTGGTGTACTTGGATGACATTCGATCTTCAACCCGGACTTGGGAAGAGCACCTCCACCATATCAAACAGGTCCTCCAAACACTGCAACAACGCAAGTTGTGTGCCAATTTGGAGAAATGCACTTTAGCATAACCCAAGTTAAGTGTCTGGGATACATTATTGATGACGGGGTGCATGTGGATCAACCAAGATCCAATTCATTGGATTGGCCATTTAACCACCCTAATGGAGCTCCACAACTTTTTAGGTCTTTCCAATTTCTCACAGGTAGGTTTGTTGGGATTCTCTCATATCACTTGGTCCTTGGTCAAGTCACCAAAGGGAGGAGCTAAAGAAAAATTATTTTGATCCGAATCTCAACAGAAGGCGTTGAAGTTGAGTATCGCCTTTCTGCTCGCACCGGTGCTCACATTACGGACTTGCAACAACCATTTGGAATGATGCCTCTGACTATACTGTAGAGGCGGTCCATACTCAACATGGGCATCGATTGGCATATCCGCAATTGAGACACTTTCTGACATAGATGCAGAGTATCCCTTATGACAAAGAAATGTATTCCATTGTAGAACGTAAACTTGTGAGCGATACATTTTGGGAAAGGAAAACCGTCATCCACACGGACCTTGACCCCTGCGGTCATAGGACACAAAGGGGATTCTTAATGGTCCTTCATCCCAAAGGAAGTGGTCCACATACGCAGCGGTTTCATTTGAACATTAAGTACAAGAAGGTAGCACCAATAATGTTGTATACTGCTTCAGTCGACCACCCATCATGGCTAACCATTGTGCTCAGCTCTTGTGGGTACGAGACTTCCCGTTGGTCGTTTCTCTACATAAGTGATCCAGAATTCGACCACATACAATACACTCTTGGAGGTAAAGCAAGTTCCCAATTTTCACCTCATGATGCTGCTTTGTCATGGGACACCTTTGTGTTCCTTGGTAGTGTGCCAAGATGATTTGGGAGGTACACTTCTGATCGATTCACTTTGGGCATTTGAGTCTAAGCGTAAGCGATCTTCAAAAGTATTTCTATTGGCGAACCTTCGACAAGATGGCCGGGAGATACATCAGAGTCCTGCAACACTTGCGCCATTTCCAAACCAACCACCAAGAAACAATGCCTTAACTCACTTCCCTACGGTCGACCTTAGGATTCCATCTCTATGGATTACATTTCGGACCTTCCTTCTACTAAGCATGGAAATGACTTTTTTTTTTTGGTTGTCGACCGATTCTCGAAAGATGTCCATTATGATGGCTGGCAAGAAGAATATCTGCTTGAAGCCAGCTGCTAAACTCTTCTTTGAATAGGTGTGGGTAAATTTTGGGATACTACAGTCCTATCATCTCATATATCGGGTTGATGGGTTCCTCCGATTTTAATTGACCCTCTGGTCAATCATTGGACACCAAGCTCCCGCAAGTCCACAACTTTCATCGCAAGCGATGGCTAGGCGAGAGAATTAGATCAATTTGGATGATAGTACGTGCATTGCATGTACAATTCAAAGCATCCGCACGTAGGATGAGCTTCTCCTATGTTCAACACAGTTACAACGGGCTCTCCATAGCTCAACTAGCAACAACACCTTTCAAGTGGGCTTGGGATTTCGGCTACTATGTCACATTGACATATACATGCCATTTCAATGGCTACTCAGGAAGATTCATCTCTTGTCCAGTCTGAGGCGGATAAGCAAAACAACTTCATTGAGCACATTAAACACATCCACCAATGGGTTCTTTTGACATCTCCGGGCCAGAGGCAATTCTAATTACAAGCAATGACATGATCAACGCCGGGTGCCACACAACTTCAAAGTGGGTGACAAAGTGTGGGCGCGTTGCAAGAAAAGGAGCACCTCGTTGAACCCCACCCTTGAAACCGTCCCTTCGATATAGATTCGTGCACCCTCACAAAATTTGGCAGAGGAGAAAATTCGCTGGAAGCTTAGCATTCCACCATTCCTTGGTCTGCACGCGGTGTTCAATGTGGACCTCCTCCGGCCCTACTTTCCACCTCTACTGAACACATCAACATGGCCGGAATAACTCACGCCAGCAGTTAAATCCACATCCAACATGGCAGAACAACTCACACCAACAGAGTTAAATCTAGACTGCATGGAACAAGCCAGAACTGATCAGATCATGGATACATAGATCAAGAACACTTGAAAACAAAGGATACCGCTATATCGAGTTGTCAAAGAAGGCCAACTCCTTCACCAAGGCAAATGGCTCACCGGGGACCAAATTCAGCAGAAGTTTCCTCATCTCATGGAGGAACTCAACGCAATGGGGACCATTACTTCCTAAGGGGGGAGGAATGATTGAGTTGGATATTGGTGGCCACCCACCTATTCCACTTGGACCCCCACCATTTCTTCTTTCAGTTTTTCAGTTTTCGCACACTTTACTATTTTTAGCAGTTTTTTCGGGTCTTGAACTTCCGGGGCCATTTTGAGGCCCTAAACGATGTTTTTTGGGGTATTTTTCTCTTACAAAATTTCATCTAACAACGCTATTTTGTCTTAATCATTTTAGGCCTCGGATATATCTTTCCAACGAGCTATCATACGCCTAAAACAGAGATCGTATGCAAAAGTTACGACCCCAGGAAGTTGATGCACCAACTTACCCAAACGAGGCCCACATGACTTTTGGCGCTTCATCTCCCAGGGTTAGGTTTTTGGATGTCTAGGACTTTTGACATTCCCATTTATTGTAAAAGGGCCTTCAGAGCCTCATTGTAATCATCTTCTCATGGATGCAAGTAGCAGCCACATCTCTTCTCAGAGATAAGCTACCAGCGCCCTAGCTAGTTTATTTCCATTCTGTCTCTAAGCATATTTCAGTCATTTTTTATTAATGAAATGAAGTCTTATTTCCACTGCATCTCTGTGAATATGTGTATTTCTGTATTTCATGGTGTTCCTACATAAATCTAGATCATGAAATCCATTGTATAATTGGTGACGTCAGGAGGCTCTACTTACACTGGCGTTAAGAATGAGGTCATGTGAGGTTGGTTGAGGGGATATCCCCCCAATACCTTCTTAGTGTCAGATATATTTCTGGGGATCTATTTGTATATGGGGATCTTTCTAGTACCTTTACCTCTGTGAGAGGCAGTTCTTTCAAGGTTTTGGGCTTTGTTACCCTACCCATACGGTAGACCTGACCTACAAATGTGATCTTGCACATCGGTTATATCATGGTTTCTTAGTTTCTTAACATAGGTACCACACAGGTTACTTGTAGGGGTTATTCTATAGGTACCCTGGGTTAGATAAGGGTCGGAAAGCACACAACATTTATGGAGGATTACATGTTCGGGGGGATCTGGTCGACTGGTTGTTAATCCCACGAGGGCCCTTATAACTAATTCAGATACCTACGATCTTTAGTAAGGAGTCTCAGGCCCCTCTTAGGTGAGGCATACCTAATTTAGGGAGGGAGGCCCCTTTCAGCCACTTTATTTTGTTTGTGTGCATATTGGCCTTTTATTTTATTTTATTTTGGTGTTCTCTTTGATTACTACTTGGTATTAGGATTTTCTTTTTATATATCGAGTCTGGAGTCATCGTGGAGCCAGACCAACTTCCCCACAGGTCTCGTCGCTTGTTATAGTTACCACCAAATTTTGAGTCTTTTCCTTCTAAAAGGCATAAATTTATCAAACATGGTACAAACACCTCCACTTATCAGACTTGTGATCATACAAGGATGAGTACTGAATCAAGTCAGAAAGATATTAGGAGTCCTTCAACTCACATACCTACTATAGTTAACGGTACCCCTTCGTCACCTTCAACCACATTAGTGGTAGTGTCGGAGGTTCCTATCATCACCCTTGTCCATCCTATAGTGAATACTCAGCCTATATCCATGAATCCTTTTGGGTCCCTTTTCCATTCACTAAGATATAATGTTCATTCCATCCCTATGGCCTCTAGTATTTTTTCTTTTGGTATGTCAAATTTCACATCGCAATTTTCAACCTCCATCCCAGCATCTAGTCCAGACTCCAAATACTAGTATTGGACTTAGGGGCACAACTCCTCCACATAATCCATTATCGTTTGGTGGTATCCATGTCCTAGAAATGACTCCTATAGTTGGAGGCTTTCCTCCTATTAACCCCGTGTCTAATCTTATTCCTAATTATTTTTGATGGAGTAACCAACCTGGTGGACAATCTACGACTCATGGTCCATCCTTTGCACCCACCTCCTCTGTACCAATTCTAACCAACACGTTTGGCATGATGAATCCACCTTTATCTTCCAAATTCACACCTGAAGGAGGTCAGTTTCATACCTTTGGAAACCCCCAACCTAGAACCACTCCGGCTGGGGGAAGGATTTACAACCCTCATCAAAACATTCCTATTGGAATGGTGCCCAACCAACCCCTCATGAATCAGTTCGGAGGAGGGTATTACAATCCTAGACAGGGCCATGGTGCATACCAGAAACCTGGATGGGCTGCAATTCCCCAACAACAATCTTTCCAGGGATCTTGGGGCGATATGCCGCAACCCCGTCTCCCTTTTCTAGCCATGCTCAATCTTCCAGAATTGTTTAATTTAATGAATGATCTTGTGTGTCATGATCCAATATGGCCCCTTGTACCCACCAAGATTCCTTTAGATATTCCAAAATTCAAAGGCAAGAATGGTGAGGACCCTGGTGATCACTTCACTACTTTTCACCTTTGGTTCTCTTCGAATTCCCTTAACGATGATTCTATTTGGTTAATATTGTTTCAACGCACTCTCACGGGGGTTGCTGCAAAATGGTATATCGATTTACCTAGGGGGACATATAGAACCTTTAATCCTATGGTCTTATTCTTCCTCAACCACTTCCAATTGTCGGTTTATTATGATGTTGGCCTAGAAATTATGTCGACCTTACATCAGGACAAATTCACTCATATCTCAGATCACATCCAGGTGTGGAATAGAAGGAAGAGGTTAATCAATACTTGCATACCCTCGAAATTCCTTCTAGAGTGGTTTCTCAAGTCTCTACCTTATATTTCAATGGATGTTTCTACATCCGGGGTTACATCTGAGGAAGAAGCGGTTTTTAAAGCCCAACAGTTGGATATTATATATGCTCAGTCTGGGATATTATACGAGATTCTTACAGATGCATCGAGGTCAAATTATGACCCTAGACAAAAGCTCGGGCCTCATGTTGATGGCATTGTGGGCTCTGCCAATGTAAAATATGGAGACTTCGTGACAAGCCATTTGAAAGAGTTGTCTCTAAACCAATATGTAGGAGGGACAAATTCATCTATGTCCTCCACTCCCACTCATTCAGCGGATGTAAATTCTGTGAAATCATTGACCAACTAGAATGGTAACCAACAACTAGGAGGGACTGAAAAGAAAGGAAATAGTAATAATTGTAGGGGTGGGAAGCATAATAATAAATCAAAGGAGAATGGTAATAATGAGAAGCCGAATAATAATTCTGGTGAGGGAAAGAAATAAAGGAGGAAGGTGAAGTTTCCCTAAAAGCTTTGTATAGATGATTACCTTACTCGTTTATGCCCCAAAATTTTGGAAGCTACGAGGATTTTATCTATATCACCCACTATGCTAACTAATTATTTTCCACATAATCAACACATGGCCTCGAGCTCCTCGAATGTATAAAATGTGGTGAGTGGGAGTCAAAACCCACCGAAACAAGACAATGACCATTTTGTGCATCAATATGGTTAAATCTAAGGTTAATGTAGCCACTCGGTCTCACGATTATAGTTCTCCATAGACTGTACCTGGTCTCTAGTCTCCCCCTCCTCCAGAGACGCCCTTACAGATTGAAAAAATAGATCCCCTACCTTGTATTATGAAAGGAGTACTTAAGATCTCTACCCACAATCCTAATGCTAGAGCCACCCATAATTACTCTATTGTTGAGCATCTAGGTCAAACCCCTTGCACAATGTCGGCTCTGGAGGTACTCCAGACGTGTCCTTCACAAAGGAATGCCTTGTTATCTATGTTAGGAAATCTAGATCCTTGTGTCTTGAAACTTATCAAGTTTGACGTCACATATGTGAAGCCTCGCTTGCCTTACCATGTGGCATTACAAATCCACATGGGTTACTCAAAGTATACCATCAAGTGTATTTTTGTTGATGAAGGTGGTGCAACATGTGTGATGTCCCTGGTATGTTGGAAACACCTCAACTCTCTGAACCTTTCTCAGTCTCTAACCATGTTGAATTATTTTGACAGTCATTCCTTCCACCCTCATGGTATTCTTCCTACCTTTCTGGTCCAGTTAGGTGGGAATATGGTAGAGGTGGATGTCGAGGTGGTTGATGCACCCCTCAACTATAACTTGTTACTAGGACACAATTTGACTTATGTTATGATTGCAATCATATAGTCTGTCTTCCACACTATTTGCTTTCCTCATGATGGGAATATTGTGATGATCGACCAGTTGTCCTTTTCATATGGTATCCCCAATGCATCTATTGGACTCTCGATCCCCATGTTTGACAATTCTCAATCGAAAACTCACAATATCAGTGTCGGAATGTATTCATCCCTTATGGGTACCTTCGACTTCATGGCATCAGTTCATCATGTATATTCCATGTCCAATCGGTCTTCTTCATCAGAGAGGTTTGTTCCTTTCTGCACTTCATATTTTAATGATCCTTGGACCCTACCTTCCTTGACTGCGTCTTGTGAAGGTCAGTCACATTCTGGAATGGCCATGCCACTATCTGCAACAGAGATTGTGTATCAAATTTTTATTGACTCTTCCATCGATCCAGATCCTGTTGTTAGCACATAATCTTCTATGCGGGGTGTTTTCCTATGAAGTGTCCCCTTCGGCAAAAAAAGTGGCAAAGAATGGGTTAAAAACCCACTTATCCTAAGTTGGGGATGCATAAGTGCTCTGGATTATGAAGCGCGTAGATTTGGGTGGTCAGAATATGTGCGCCCATATCTTCGGTCTAGATTCAATTCTGGACCCCCCTCGTTGTTCTACCTATAATGGGTATAGGCGGGAGGGTCTGATATGATAGTTTTCTAGTGTGCAGATCTTGAGGGACAGGTGATCCATGACCATATATACAGTTGAGGTCCCATTCCGGACCCCCCTCCCCTCCGTTCTACCTTTATTGGGTGGGGCAGGGTCTAATATCGACGGTTTTCTAGTGTGGGTGCCTTGGCTATCATGGAGCCTCCTCTTTGTGTTACCCCGCTCATGATGTCAGACCCTCCTCTGAGCTAAATCACTACCTGCCTCCATTTACCACCTTCGCCTCTCGTTGACAAGTGTCCTCACTCTCCCCCTTTCATTCCCCTGTCACATATCCCGCTCCCTCTTGCCTCTCGTCACATCACCATTATCCTCCACTCTCCCAGGTGTCATGTCCCCTTTCCCCTCATCCTCTCATCCTCCGACACCTATACCTCCACACTTCATGCCACTTCCACTTGTGTCATGTTCCCTCTCCTTGTTGTTGAGTCAACGTCACTCCTCATGATTGCCTCCACCTTTCACCTTCCACCATCTATCTCCTTTTTCACCTCCACATAAATGGTTGTCCTCACTCTCTTGCCTACCATCACACCCTCTTTACTCACCATATCACCACCTCGTCCTTCCACTTGGCTGCTGAGAATATGTTGCATCCCAATGAGCCTGTATCGTTCACCTGCATATCTTCCCTGCAAACATCCAGCAAGGTGCAGATGATGAAGGGGAAGTCACCACATCTTCAAGCACAAACGTTGACTTTTCCCTCCCAGATACCAATGCGACAGTTAATATAAATATGGAAGGTGGGTGAGACATCGTCTCCTTCCTTAAATATAAGGTCAAAAGGGACAAAGCACAGAAGTTGATTGTCAATCCTTCCTGACAAAGAACACGTCCGACAGAAGACTGCATGGGAAGTCTGCCCAACGTCTGCATGCACATATTGACAAAGAAGATCCTCAACATCAATCATTGATCTCCTGACATGACCATGTTTCAGGGAATCTGAGCCAGTTCCAAGTTTATGTAGGAATTTTTTCCATTTTTGTATCTATCGTCGGTAATGCCAAGCTCCCTGCTGTAAAGTTTTGGTGAAGCATTGGTTTTCCCTGGTTATGTATCTGCAAGTGAAACTTCTTGTTTAATGACAGTTAGCTTCTTATTCCATTTGGTTTCCATCTAATGTTGAAAGAGTTCATGATTGAATGAGTCACATGAAGCATTGTGACAGTGTTGTATAAAGGTTTTATAATAACGTTGTTATGATTTCTTTTAATGTTCTTGTGATTTGGATACAAGAAGTTCTTGTGTTTAAATTCTTCATCTTTGGGCTGTTGGAAGCTTGATGCTCATAGCATACCTTTTCACTTTCTCACAGAATTCTTCCTCCTACTCTCCCTTATTACAATTTACTGTCTGAAGTTAAATTAAGTCCTCACCTATTCATGCATAGCCTTAGTTTAGATTTATGAGTTAAAACGATGTTGTACTGAGTTTAATTCCAGTCAATCACCCTTTTATAAACAAATTGTGACATAAACTGATGGGTATTAGGTTTACTCCTACTTCAATCCAAGAGTGACTTCTGGTGCTAACATTTTTGGTGTCATTGATGGGGACGAATTTGAAAATTTTCCCTGAGATTGAACAAAATTGAGCCTCTGATTTTGAAGGTGCATCAGGCATCAGAGCCCTTGAAGATTGCTACTGTGCACCTGGCAACTCCATTGTGATGAATCCACTTTGGTGGACCTATTGTTTCAGTTGTGGCTTCCATAGGAAGGCACAATATGTCTACTCCTCAATTTCCCTTGACGACACCTGAAGCAGATCCAAAGAAGCTTATCAGAAAGGGAAAAGCCTTTGGAGGAGGAGCTTTTACTATTGAAACAAGTATTTCTGATAATTTTCCGTCTCTTTCTATAGAAACTCCATTTTATTCTTCTCATTTCCCTATCATACCTTTTGCTGGAGTTTTTGAAATTTAAATTTTGGGAGTGTTCCTACTGCATTTTCCCCTCCCAGTCTGAGATTGGAGGGAGAAATACTTGTCACTCCTCTCTACCTTGAAGTTGTACCTTGGCCTAGACCCAGGACCACATAAGATTTCCCTACTCCTAGATTTACCACCCCTCCTCTTATAACTATTGCAGCCATTGCAAAGGGAGAAGCCTCTGCCGACTCAAGTCTTGTAGCCTTTCCTCCGAACCCTCCATTTTTTCCCTTTCCACCTGGAAGCTCTGTTCCAGTCTCCCCTATTTGAACTCCTTCCCCTCCTAGTTCTCCTCCACTAAACATTCCTATGGAAGGAGAAAATCCCCCTATGACCAGGATGGAGGCCATAATAGCTACCAGGTATTCCCCCCTTTTGTTGCCTCAGCCACTCAACTCCCTTCCAACAAATGGCTACCTCAAGCAATTGCCCAAGTTTACAGGTGAAGAAGATATAATTGTAGAAGAACACATTGAAGCCTTTTACAGTTTTACAGATCATCATGTCATCATGCATGCAGACGTATGGATGAGGATTTTTGTTCATAGACTTGAAGGTGAGGCTAGGAAGTGGTTTAGGGCCCTGCCTCCTGGATCTATCGATGGGATAGAGGCTTTGGATAATGCATTCTTGAAACAGTGGGGAGATAATAAATACTTCATGTATTACATGACAGAGTTTGGGTCTTTAAAGAGAAAGGCAGAAGAATATGTCTCCAACTTCTCCAAGAGGTTCAATAATATGTACCATAAGATCACTACTGAGATAAATCCCTCAGAAGACTCAGCCAAAATTACTTATGCCAGTTCTTTTGACCCAAATGTTTTCCTTTTGTTGAGGGAAAGACGAGCCACTTCCCTAGCTCACATGTAGGAATCAGTTGTGGAAGTTGAGTCGAATATATTGGTTGTTGACCGAATCAGGAATAAGACTGATAGAGACATACCCAGGAGAAGATATGAAGCCTCCACATATGATTCCTCTTCCCTCCCCCATCATATGGATGAAGTAACTAACGTGTTGAAATCCCTTTCAACTAATATGGAAATATGGGAGTTAGAAGGGAAGCCCATATATAGAAATTCCCAAAATACTGATAGCAAAGGCTTCAGGAGGCCGAATAACAATGTTCCTCAGATGATGCTAAGGGAACAAAGGAACAAAGATAGATATGATAAGAGAATTCAAAATCCTCTCCAAAATAACCTTGTTGTTGATGAGGAAGGAGAGGAGAAAGATGAGCCTGGTCCTAAAATTCACTGTATTGAAGACACCTCCCCTTTTCCACATTTGACTCAATCTGCATATGAATAATCCCTCATGAACAATCAAATCAATGAACCGAGTAAGGGGGGGAAGGCCAAGGATAACAATCCTAATAGATACAACCTCATGTCAAAGAAGAATGAAGGGAAGTCTGATATCCTTGATCAACCTCTCATAGTAGAAAGGCCTAGTAAGCCTATATCACTCACTACCAAGGAAAAGAAAAATCAGAATATTTTTCCAATATCCAAATACCCTATCCCTGAGGTAAGGGAAATTCCTAAGCCTCCTTCCTACTTTAATTTTGAGCATGAAATTCAAAAAATTAGAATTCTTGTACCCCTCTCGGAACTAGTTAAAAATGAAGATTTCAAAAGGTCCCTCTCTAAACTGTTGCAGTCCAAGCCACCTCAACTTACCACAAAATTAGTAAATCTCCAATATGAAAAGCCAACAGTCATCCTAGGTCCCATGGTAGAAAATAGAGATGATTCATCCCCCCCCTTATACACATCCCTGAACATACACGATAAAGTGTTTCATAACTTCCTGATGGATTTAGGGGCTTCCCATAACCTCATGCCCAAAACAATCATGGAAGAATTGGGACTAGAAGTAACAAAGTCTTATCATGATTTGTACTCTTTCAATTAAAGGAGGGTGCAATGCCTTGGAGTCATCAAGGACCTGGTGGTGTCCTTATTTCAGAGGCCAATGAAGATTGTGGTCATGGACATTGTAGTAGATGATGTTCCCCCCAAGTTTGGCATGCTGCTGTCAAGATATTGGATTAAAAATGTTGGAGGGACATTACAGATGGACCTTACATATGCCACTATTCTAGTATTTGGAGGAGAACACAGAAGATTGCATAGAGAAGCTTAGTTGGCCTACATTGTTAGTGACGAAGAAGATCCCACTAATCATCCTATCTTTTCTCTTGACACAGAGTTGGGGTCTAGTTTGTTTCATCACACAGATTCTCCTAAAGCCCCTCTTGAAATCAGAAAGAAACCCTTGTATGATCATTAAATACCTCCTCCAACTACCTCTATGTCGAAGATGTTCTTCGATGGAGCCTCTTCTAGTGAAGGTGTTGGTGCAGGAGTGGTTTTTGTATCACCTTGTTAGGAAACCATATCTCTGTCATACAAGCTAAAGTTTGAAACCACCAATAATGTGGTAGAATATGAAGCTCTTGTTTTAGGTTTAAGGGATGCAAAAGAAATGGGAATTGAAGAGATAGCAGTGTTCAGAGATGTTGAGTTAATAATCCAGCAGGTCAGAAACAATTATCGGGCTAAACATCCTCGACTTAGAAATTACAAAAATGAGGTGTGGGACCTAATTGATAATTTCTTCTTAGCTTTCAACATTTCTTTTATTCCAAGAGGAGAAAATACTTTGGCCGATTCCTTAGTTGTCTCAGCTAGCTAGTTTAGATCCCTCTGCGACCTAGGATCAAATATGACGTTGAGATAAGATATAGGCCATCTGTATTGGACAATATTAGGCATTGGAAGGTGTTTGAGGATGATCTTGAAATAAAAAAATTCCTTGAGTCTATTGATGAGTTCTCTGCATTGCACATTGATCAAGATCCTGATCTCGAAGGTGATATTCACCCTGAGGTATTTTTAAATAAAATTGCTAATCACCATATTGCTCAGTTGCCTAGCAATCACATTCCAAAGGGACTAGTTCCTTTAAAAATATTGTTCGATGGGAATGATGTGGAAATGAAGGGTGAGGTTTCAAATGGGGATGCTAATGTAACTCAATGAAATATTGGCACAGAGGAGGATCCTAAGTTCGTCAAGTTGTCAAGAAGCCTGTCAAGGGAGCATAGAGTTGAGTATGATGAGTTATTAAAATAATATGATGATGTGTTCGCCTAGACCTATGGAGACCTCAAGACATATGACACAACTGTCATTGAACATAAGATCCCACTAAAAGAAGAGGCTAATACATTCAGGAAGAAGCTAAGACAGATTAATTCGATGTTGTTTCCTGTTATGGAGAAAGAAGTAAAGAAGTTGTTGGATGCTCAAATCATAGTCCCTTTGAGATATTTTGAGTGGGTGGCTAATCTGGTGCCAGAAAGAAAGAAGAATGGAGAAATAAGACTTTGTACTGATTTTAGGAACCTGAACAGGAGCTCAAAGAAGGAAAATTACCCTTTACCAAAGTTGGAACACATATTACAGAGGGTAACAGGGGCATCCAGAATCTCAATGATCGATGGATTTTCTGGCTACAATTAGATCTCAACTTTTCCTGAAGACAGGGAGAAAACAACATTCACAAATCCTTGGGGCACATTCATGTATGCCAAAATGCCCTTTGGATTAATGAATGCAAGGGCAACATTTCAGCGAGCCATGAACATAGCCTTCATTGGGGATAAAGATCAGTTTGTGGTGATTTATCTAGATGAAATCATTGTCTTCTCTAGATCTAATAAAGAGCATTGTTGTCACTTGAGGAAGGTTTTCTTGAATTGCAGAAGGTTTGGCCTTTCCTTAAACCCCAAGAAATATTTTTTTTCTATGAAGGAGGGGAATTTGTTAGGACATATAGTATCAACCGAGGGAGTGAGAATTGATCCCAATAGGGTGGAATCAATTCAGACCCTGTCACTCCCCAGGACCAGAAAAGAAGTCCATAGTTTTCTGGGAAAGATCAACTTTCTGAGAAGGCTTGTCTCAAATTTTGTTGAGTGGTGAATCACATCAAAGTCATGCTCAGAAAGGGAAATGAACTAAAATGTATTGTTAAACCCAGAGAATCTTTTAACCAAATCAAGAAAACATTGACTGAGGCACCTGTGTTGATCAGTCCTGATTATTCCAAGGACTTTATGATTTTCTCCTTTTATTCATTTGACACAGTAGCAGTTGTTGTATTACAGAAGAATGATAAGGGGCTGGAGCAACCCATTTCATTTTTCAGCAGGGCATTAAGAGATGCAGAGGTCAAATATGACATAATGGAGAAGCAAGCCTATGCCTTGGTCAAGGACCTTAAAGAATTCAGAGTCTATGTTTTACATTAAAAACTCATTGCATATGTTCCTTCAGCTTCTGTGAAGGACATTCTCATTCAGCCTGACATAGATGGGAAAAGAAGCAAGTGGATTTTCAAGATCCTTGAGTTTGACCTGGATATTAATCCCACCAAGTTGGTTAAAGGGTATGGTTTAGCCAAGATGATGACCGAATCCAATTGTAAATCCTTGGGAGTTAAATTCATCAATGATTTCTCAGAAAATCAATAGACTGAATTGCCTAATGACAATCCTCAAAATAGTCCTCCACTAGCAGAGTGCACCTGGTATAGAAATATTATATATTTTCTGCTTGAATTAAATCTCCCTGATGAAATGGGGAAGAGTAAGGCAAGAGATTTAAATCTCAAATAAGTCAAATATTTCCTTATTAACCAAGTTTTTTACTGGAGAGACCCTCTAGGGGTGTTCATGAGGTGTTTGAACTCACAGGAGGCCCAAAAAGTGACGTTTGATTTCCATAGCAACCTATGTAGGGGACACCACTTATGGAAGACCACAAACCACAAAATTCTCAGGGTTACGTACTATTGGCCCACCTTCTTCACTGATGTCTACAGAGAGGTCATATCCTACATCAAATGAAAAAGGTTCTTAGGAAAAAAACAACTAAAATCTCTACCACTAAAGCCCGTAGTAGCTTCAACACCCTTTCAACAATGGGGGTTGGAATTCATTGGAGAAAGTCATCCTCCCTCAAGTGGCCAACACAGATGGATCCTGACTGCAACAGGCTATTTTACTAAGTGGATAGAAGCTATCCCCACTAGGAGTGCTTAACACAAAGTTATTATCAACTTCCTAGAGGATATCATAGCAAGGTTTGTGTTGTGGGGTATTCTACCCTACAGACTAATAAGCTAGGGCTCTAAACTTATACGCAGATCATGACCCTTAAGATTTAACTTTTAACCTTCTACCCAAAATCTCAACCCCTTTTCTCAGGCAAACACGAG
>SNQJ01S0062614.1:41627-53389 GCA_010110895.2 Picea sitchensis
TGGCCCTGGATATTTGTTGAGTAATGACAGTTAAAGATTATTAAGGTGAATAGATTTCAGCCAGCGTCTAAAATCAGACCTATTGTTATCCTAACACCTTATGGTTAAACTCTAGGAATGTGTAGATAAATCTCGGTATGTATGACAGATCCTAGGTGAAAGAACTTACCATCATAATAAACTTTGGCATCATCCACAGAGCTGAGGACAGGGATCATTAAGTACTTTACCCTTGTTGTTACAACATCGTAATTTTTGAGTTTTATAGACCTTAAGATTCCTTTTTATACATATGCACAGTTGCTACAGAATCACAGTTCTCATAAATCCCAGTCAAGTGAATATTCAAAGATTAAGTTCATGATATTTCAGAGAGCTTAGTTTTCTGAGATACCACCATAAGACTGAAAGGATCAGGGTTCTGTGACTTATTTCTTTCATAATCATAGTTACAGTAAGCTAGTCCTCTTTTATGTGCAGATTGCACAAGAATGCCTCATAAGCACAATAAACCTTGGGTTGACAAATGAGTGACATAGTGTAGAGTGACACCAAACAACTGGAAATCATATTTTACCTCATCACTATGTTAAAAATTATAATTAGTTATTCACAAAAATTGCAATATTATATAACTACATAGATTTATCTTAAACTGAATTTTATTAAATGTGAAGAGGGATAAAAAATGATCTTGGAATAACTTTTGTACTTAAAAAATCTTAAGTTAAAATGGATGCATGTTGGTTTTATTTTTTATCCTTTTTTTTTTTAATTATAATAATTAATGGTTTGTGTTTTAATTTTTTATATTACACACCTCAATTTCTTTTTTTTGCATTTTGATTTGTAAGCATTACATAGGAATGTTACATCTCATGCATACAATGTCATGAAATGCATAGATTCCTACAATACAATAATTCTCAAACATATGATATGTCGCATGCAACAAATAGAAAGTCAATCGTATTCTAGTTATATGTTTAGTAACTTATTCACTATATTTCTTCATGCTAAGCATGATTGTCAACGTTGATGGTAAGTTATACAGCTTAATATCCATTAGTTTTCAAGGTCATTATTGTAAGTGTGCTTTCCTTATGCTTCAATTTCCATCAATGTACATAAGCTCTTCAAATGTTGTTGTTTTGGAAACTTGGCATCTCAATTTTAGGGAGGGCAGACTTCTCATTATTCTCATATTTCATCAATGGAGGATTCTTCTACTACAACACCATTTTTTACCACTGATTTTATTATCCCTTGGTTTTTTGTATATAGTGGTCTTATTCTTGTGCTTGTGTGAGTGTGATGATGATATTTACTTTCATCTATGATTAACAAGGTTTATTGGAAAAATAAATAGATTTAGACTAAATATTTTTCAAATTTTCATTTTTATATCTGAACATAGTAAAAATCAAAAAATCAAAATACCAAAATAATTATGGTTTTCTTAAACTATAAAGTTTTGAGAATAATTAAGTTATGAAACTAGGTAAAATTATAACTTGTAGGCATACTAAAAATAAAAATAAAATGATATTGATCTTCATCTTTTTTTTATATCACAAATTTTACAAATACATTTATCATCCATCTCAAAACATTTGTAATCCCAATTAAAATGACCAAATTGTAAATATGATTTTATTTTCTTTTTACTAGTTTAGTAGTTTACTAGTTGTACAACTTGAATGGGCCTAATAGTTAAGAACATGTGTTTCCTCCTCGGAGGTCACAGGTTCAAATTCAGAGGAGGGTAGGGTATGGTAGGTCAAATCACAGCGAGGAGGGGGTCATTTGTCCCACAAACAAGGGAGTCTCATATACCAATTTAGTGTATGGCTTGGTGGTGACCTTAAAATTAGATTATTATTATTATTATTATGTGTGTGTGTTTTATATAATTTGAATATCAAAAGTGCACTCATAACGATTACCTTGATATAATAAAGGTATAACAAGTTATGTATAATCAATATGATAATTGTGTATTAGTAAATTATATATTTGTTATCATTTATATTGTTGGACACGTAATCCTTGGGATTGGGTTATTGTAATATTAGGAAAGACCAACAACTATCTAATTTGTATTTATGCACCTCTCATGTTAATGCAAATCACAACAGTGGAATTAAGTTTTTTGTCATACCTGACCTAACAATGGTATTAGAGCACAAGTTAACTCCATTATATCTCTTGGTGTTTTCTTTCCCCTAGCATACAGAAAAAGCCTTCCTGTCTGTCCCTCTGCCTTTTGGCGCTCTGGTTGATTCTTTGTCTCTCTTGTAAACCAGTCTGCGTTCCAATCATTCCTACTACAATTTGCTCCTCCATTCATTCCAGTGTACAAAACCCTACTACAAAAAACCCCTAATTTGAGTAACTATCCATTGTTGGCTCCTATTACCCCTAATCGATCACTCTCACAAATCTATTTGATTGTTTTTTTCTCCAGCCGCATTTCTCACGCATAGTAATACTATCCAACCACATTCCATCACACGTAGTGATACCATTCCATTCCATTACACACAGTAATCTTTGTCAGTGACATTCCTCACGTGTAGTGAGACTAGCGATTACCATAATTCCAGCTCCACCATTTTGTCTACGCTCCACGAGGTGCATGCGACTATTTGGTATGGAAAGAAAGAAAGAAAGTATTTTTAACATCTACGAGGCTAAAAATAGCCTATGGGACAGATTGTTTTTCCATCTGGATTTTGTATTCGGCCCTTTTCCTGTAAAGTTTTACAATAATCGCTCCCAGCTTCTCAACAAACTCTTTGCTGAATAGATTATCCCAAGAATTAGTTGTCAGAATACCTGCATAATTTTCCCTGCTGTCTTTGAGGGCCTCACATTCTAAAATGAAATGTTTTTCTATTTCCACTTTTTCGGACGAGCACAAAATATGGTGAGAGAGGTGCAAGGGGAGGTCCGACCAGCGGAGGGGAGGTCGACCAGTTCAGCTCCAACCTGCCCGTGAAGATGATCAAACTCATACCATCACTTATAATAAATATATGTGATACCATATCACTCATACCATCACTTATAATAAATATATGTGATACCATATCACTCATACCATCACTTATAATAAATATATGTGATACCATATTATTTTTGAGAACCAACTTGAAGTCCATGAAGGAGACGATGGTCGACTCGGAAACGAGGGAGAAGATGAGTGACCCCAACTTTGTTTCCAAGGTCCACGGATTTCGCCTTAGAACGATTTGGCAATAATAAAATAATTATTATGTGTGGATGAATGGGTCAAAATTCTCTTGCTCATTCCAACTCCTTGATAGCTCTTGGGATTGTGTGATACACAAGGTGGTAGAAGATGCATTCTTTAATTACCATCATTGCTGACTAATAAAGATAATTACAGAGAATAGTACAAAAAGATCAAAAGCACTTTGATCTTCAACAACCTATGGAATGGCATTTATGAAGCAGTAATAATCACTGAAGAAGTAGTTGAATCATGTTTTGAATTTGCTACCTCGGAAGCAAAGTTGAAGAGTAGCACACCACCCATTCCAACATCAAACAAAGAACGTGCCATATGTAAGGACAAAGACATGAAAGCATATGTTGTGATCTCTGAGATAGTAAGTGAAGAGGTGAGATGTCATATTGCTTCTATTAACGACTCCTATAGCACTTTGAAGAGATTAAAGGATTTGTATGACACACACACACACATAACTGGAACTAATACAATTGATGGTGAAGGTCTTCAACCTAGAGTTGAAGAATGATGATCCTATGTCTTTAGCTTATGAGATCAAAGACATAATGCATGACATTGGTGACACTGGAGTGAAGACAGATCTCCCTCTCATAGCCTTCATCAAGGCTCTCTACCCCACATATTCTCACTACCTTGAATCTCTGCAAGCCATTGGTCAAATGAAATCCATAAAATTTGACACGTTAGTGGAGAAAGTTGCAGAACGTGAGAAAACCTTTGGAAATAAGTCAACCCATTCGACCGGCGAGACTGTGTGCCTTGCTCAGAAAGTGAAGATTCAACCACATGATTCTTCTAGAGGAGGAGGAAACAAAAGAGGACATGGAATAAAGACTTTCAGAGGCAGAGAGGTAGACACAACCAAGGAGAAAGATCCAATCTTCACTATATCTGTTGAAAAAATAATAGGTCACATGAGGCGAGTGACTGCAGAGTTCCATGGGAAAAGATAAAAAAAGACATAGAGAATCAAAAAGAGGACAAAGGTAAAATTTAGAATTAGCAAAAGGTAATCCACCTAAATCTTCTAATTACGTTGTTGCCCATTGCAATATAAGAGTAATTGAATATTTGTTTAACACTTCATATACTCATTGAAGATATGCAAGGCTTCTTGACACGGGTACAACCTCCCACATGAAATTCCAAAGATACTTCTTCAAAGACTTCAATGACAATGTAGATGGCGTAGTGTATTTTTCAGATAAATTGAGTCTCAAACCTTTGGGAATGGGCACCATCATGCTCAAAATGTCTGGACTCTGTGATTTTATTTTGCATGATGTACTCTATCTTCATGAGCTGCAAAGGAACTTTTTATCCCTTGTGCATATCCGACAGCAAGGCCACTATGTTCATATGTTTGGTGGCAAAGTTGAAATAAGGAAGGATTTTGACGGCATGGTTATCATGACCAGAATGGAAGATAGAAGACTATTCAAGTTGAAGGGGACATCTGCCTATATACAAAATGTTGCATACATTTCTCATCACGGTGAAGGTATAATGTCATCTAGTCTTTTGTGGCATGCTAGATTTGGCCATATTAATTATAAAAGTTTTTGTTTGTTAATAAATAATGGTGTTTTGACCCCGAGGTGTAGGACAGTCGGTGACGTTTTGACCCCGAGGTGTAGGGACAGTCGGTGACGGAGAGCAGGTTGTTGTTTCACCCGTGATGTTAAAGTCGCCGGTTCGAACCCTGCGGGGACCAAAAATCCAACCATGTTAAGGGTTGGTGTGGCCTGTAATGGGTATGATCCCGGTGATTTTGACAGCTTAGATGCCCCTGAGTCGCGGTTTCCTAGCCACAGGTTAATCGCAACCACAGGTCCCGCACAAATTCAACAAACAAAAATAAATAAATAATGGTGTTTTTGGTTTACCTACTATTCTAGGAAATTGAAGTAATGTGATGTTTGTATCCTTGGAAAGCATAGCAAACAACTATTTCATGATTCTATTTCCAAAGCATGTAGAAAAAATTGAATTGATTCATTTTGGTTTTTTGCAGGCCTATGCATGTTCCTCTGCAGACGGAAACAAACATTATTATTTTATTGATGATTACAATCTTACGATGTGTTGGATGTATTTGCTGAAAGATAAGTCACAATCTTTTGAAACATTTCAAAATTTTCATGTATGGATTCAAAATGAAGCTCAGTCTCGCATTGGCTTTCTTCACATTGATAATGGAAAAGAATATACATCTAATGAATTTGAAATCTACTTTCCCCAAAATGGGATCAAGCATCAAACAAAAGTTCCATACAATCCTCAACAGAAGGGTGTAGAATGAACATGACACTCCTAAATATGGTTCGTTCCATGTTTTCAAGAATGTAAAATTAATGTTTTGGGATGATGTAGTTCTATGTGTGGTTTATGTAAAAAACATGTGTCCATCTCATGCTCTTCAAAACAAGACTCCTTATGAAATGTGGTATGGTCACATTCCTTCAGTGAGACATCTGAGGGTCTTTGGTTCCACCTACGATGCCTTGATTCCTAAGGAGAAAAGAAGCAAGCTTGATGCAAGGAGTATAAAGTGCATCTTCTTGGGGTACTCAAATACCACCAAGGGATATCATCTTTACAATGAGACAAAAAGTGAATTCATCCTTTCCAGAGATGTAATCTTTCTTGAATCCTCTAAGAAAGATGAAATCGTTGAGAGGTAGCTTGATCATGAAGAAAAAATCACTCGTGTAAAGACATATCATGAATTTGATGATGAGATTCTAAATATTGAAGGGGGGATCCCTATATTGGGTCAATCTATGGAATCTCCTTTTGAAGCACCATCACCCCCACATGAATATGTTCCAGCCACTTCATCATAACCTGAATTTCATTTGGATGATGTGATCAAGAGGATTGAAAAGTTGAGTCTTGATGAGAACTCAACGCCATCTCAATCAGCTAAGAAACCTAGACCATCTCATAAACATCCACCAAAATGACTCACAAAAACACTTGAAGGTGTTCATCCTAATGAGATAAAAAAGACAGGAACAAGAATTTCCTCAAGCCAAGATGGAGGTAATGTAGATAATTCAAACTTAGGTGATGTAGATGACATGGATGTTTCATATGATTGTGAGTTGAGTTTATCTACTAACCTTGTGCAGACTTCCTTTAAAGAATATATTTTTCATGATGAGTGGAAAGAATCCATGCAGAAGGAATATGATGCTCTCATCAAGAATGGGTCATGGAAGTTGGTGGACCCTCCATTTGGAACCAAACCAATTGGCTACAAGTGAGTATTCAAGAACAAGTACAAATCAGATGGTTCACTTGACAAGAACAAAACAAGGCCCGTGGAAAAAGGATTTGCACATAAAGAAGGTGTTGATTATGAGGATACTTCCCCCCCCCCACAACAAAATGGGTGACCACCCATACTCTATTTTCCATGGCAGCAAAGAAGGGATGGAAAATTCATCAAATGGATGTGAAGACTGTTTTCTTTAATGGAGACTTGAAACATAATGTTTTTATGTCTCAGCCGGAAGGATTTGTTGTGAAGGGAGAAGAACAAAAGGTATGCAAGCTCATCAAATCCTTATATGGCCTGAAACAAGCACCTAGAGCATGGTATGAAAAGCGAATTGAGCATCTTTTGAAATTGAATTTCAAGCATTTCAATCTTGAGGATGCAACTTTGTTCGTCAAGGAAGTTGGAAAAAATGTTGTATATCTTGTAGTATATGTAGATGATTTGTTGATAACATGGAATAATGAAAGCTACATTGCATCCATAAAGAAAGATTTGAAGAAAGGCCTCAAGATTATAGATTTGGGACATCTTCACTACCATTTGGGAATTGAGCTGATTCAAAATCCAAAGTACATATTCATCTCCCAGAAGAATTACATTGGAGAACTATTGAACAAGTTTGGCATAGATGAGTGTAATCATGTTTATACTCCAATGGAACTATTATCCCCATTTTGTGGGATAACTAAGGAGATGATGTCTTGAGACCCTCGGGTTACAAACATGGACTGTTGAGAGACCACATGACTAGAAGTGTCCACTTGTACATATGAAAGCCCGCTCTATCACCACAGTTTGATCCATCGTCAACACATCCACCCCACCAGCTAACTTCTGGAAGGCACATGGGTCTTGCTCCATGCGATACAAGTCAGGTATTATGGTAGGTAATCACCCTAATATTTGATGCATTTAAACATGTTGTATTGAAGTTGCTTTTGATTATAGAACGTCTGCTTGGACATTATGCTTTTGACCCTATTTCACCTTGCTGAGTGTCATCGATTTCCTAGTAAGTGGCCAAATTTTGGGAAAGGGATGAAACTGGGGGTCCCTTGAGGGGTCATTGTATCGTTCCCGACCATACTTATCACTTTCCGCTCATCACATTGCCCTCTTATAGGCCTTTTGGATTTAGTGACCCAAGAAGGGCATGTACCTCATTTCATGGGAAGAAGGGGCTGAAGGCCCAAAGGGATGATGGTTGGCAAAATATAACAGCCTAAAATATAAACCTTCCATATGCTTGCCCAAAGAGGTCTTGAGAGCAATGAAAAACTTCTCCTAAAAAAATCAAAGACCTGCAAAAACAAAATAACATTATATACATGTCCCCACTTGTTGAGGTATGTACACTCATGTGGTGTCCCTTTCTTTCCTTGCATATGGCACCCTATGTACCTCTAGATTCAAGTGGACCTTGTGGTGTTTCCCCCCAAGCTAATCAATTTCACTCTAGGGAGTACCCAATGTTTTGGAATATTAATTAATTAATGGCAATGAATGGGCTTAGAAAAAGGATGCATTGAAAACAAAGGTGCAACACACCCTCTACAAAGGCACCCATAGATGAGACAAAATGAGCCCTTGTATATCATGAAACCCATTGACCTATGATGTCTAAATCCCTATCCACCTCATCATACACTACATGACCTTGAAGGGACACCCTTGGGAGCATCCCCTACTTGAGGGTTTTGGTCTACCCAATAGGAATTTTATGACACCCCTCCCATACCTAAACTTGGTCAATTGTATAGGGTCTTTGAGCATTTTTTTAATTTGATGAGGTAGTTTTGATACACATTTTTAGATTCTTTGTTTATTATATGTGGTTTTCACTTGCCATGATATTTTGACTTGAGATCTTTGGAGGGTGTACATATTTGTTTCATAGGACCTTGTTTGGTGGACAATTTTTTAGGAACACGCCTAGCTCGAGCTTCCATGGGTCTTGAATCCCACAAGTCAGATCACAATGAATTTCCTTTGGAGGCCTAGAAGACACCTTGGAGGACCTAGCCTAGCCCTCATATGCCAAACGAATTGTCTAGGAGGGGAAAAACATCACTCTTTGGGGCTTGACGTCACCTAGGGCTAGGGTTGGTGGTGATGGAGTTGTTGTTCATTGACATTTGGCATGTTTTGACCAGAGGAGGCATGGATTGACCTTGGCGCATGAAGAGGAGGCTTTAGGAGCCCATGGGGGCAACACTTTCTTCTCCAACGACTTGGAAAGTGTCAAAATGTCTCCCTAAAGGGGTGATGTCATCTTGTTTTAGGGTTTCTAATGTGCAAAAGTGTAAATTAAATATTATTATTTGTGTAAAGGGATAAGATAAGGGTTTTTGACCCCTTATGTTTTTCCCTAATTAAGTGGACAAACTATGTTTTAAACATTTTGTATAAATAGAGATCATGTGAATCTCATTTCATAACATAACTCTCCCATTGTGAGAAGTACTTGGCTGAAATTTTCGCTACCCTTGGGAATTTTCTCTCTCTTTTTCATTTGTCATGGTTTATTTTGCTATTAGTGAAAGGAAGTGGTGCACTACCTCTTGTGGAGTGATTCTCTTGCATAGTGGTGGATAATTCTTGGAAAAGTAGAAGTTTATCTTGTTGATTCTTGCTCTAGTTGAAGGGTTTTATCTTGTTATTGTCTCTTTTTCTTGATTGCAAGGTTAAATAGTTGAACTTCTTGGGGAGTATAAGTGAATACAACCCCACTAAGCTCATCAATATTTATCTTGGAAATAATTTGTTACTTAAGGGAGTGCTAGGAGAAGTAAAAGGGTTTACACCCTTCTAAAATGTTCCTAGTTAGATTTACTTGCCTTGGTTAGTAAGAGGGTTTACACCCCTAAGGAGGTAGTATATTTAACTCTTTATTTGAATCCATAACCCAATAGTTAAGGTACTAATCATGTACACTTTGCATTGGATTCGGAAATGTGATTTTTGGCCATTTCGATTTTCTGCAATTTGGGTTATGTTCCTTGTGCCCAATGCACCTCTTAGCCACTAGGGAGACCCCTCTAAAGGGGTATTTCTTGTTCCTATAACAAAATTACATCTTCAGCCATTAGGGCTGCAAAAATCTTAACACACTTTCATTTATAACTTGCATTTCAACCGTGGAAAGTTGCTAAAAGTTTACCATAGTAATCTCCTAAGTCCAACGCACTTTTTGGGTGGCTTATTGGCAAGTTTTGACGGTTGATTTTACTGCTGTAAAAAATTGTTTGCTACAGCCATAAGGCTGCAAAATATATCTGCAAACACTTCTTATTACATCCTTGTTTGGTTGCTAAAGTCTCGTGCTTTCATTCTTCAGTATTACTAATGATTATCTAGCTTATCTCTTGCATCATCTATTGGACTTTTAGAAATTGTTTGGCTTTAATACTTAATTTATTGCTGATATACATTGTTTTTTACTGCTGTGATTAGAGACAACAAGCTTAACTTGTTTGTCCACCTAACATTATACACATATACTCGGCTTGTTCTTGTGTCTCGGGCCGGTACATCATTCTTTGCAGGTGTTTTTATCTCTTGGAAACCTTTGGCTACCACCAAGGCTCTTTCCCAAGCCTTTCTGCATCTTCCATCTTGACCTATAGGGGGAATTTTCTTTATCTCTTCACTTTCCATCTCTTTTCCCCCAGGGTCACCGGGATTCTCCCCTTGAGGTGATTCTATCATCTCTAAAGTGACCAGAATACCTGTCTAAGGTGACAGTATGTAGGTGTTCTCTAAGTTGTCGGCTTTTGGTGGTTGAGTCAAGCTTTTTCCAACCTACAATTTGTGTGATAACATTTTGGCATTGTTTCCAAGGAGGATTTTGAATCCTCTTCCGAATCCTAATGACACTTTCTCAAGCTATCCCAAAACCTTTTCTCTAGCTTTCCTAGTGACTCCACCTAAAGGACGTTCTCTTTTCACTTTCGATGAGCTCTCATTGAAGCTCATCTGGTCACTCCAGCTTCCCAGAACCCCTCCTCCTCTAAGCCTTTTCCCCCATGGAGGTTTAAACCTTATAAGGTCTACCAAAGAAGTCCTCCCCTCGAGTCTCTTGTTGTCAAGACCCTCTTCCACGATACCATTCCCCTTGCTCCAATGGCTCACCCTTGGGAAAAGGACCTTTACAAACCCCTTAACATGGCCACCATCCATGGATACCCCAACACAATGCCAAAAGAGTCAAATAAGTGGTTGTCAAAGTTCCTAGGAAACAATGTATTGATTGTTGAAGATCATCTCTACACCATAGGTTGGGACATGGATAATGCAGAAATTAAGCATGAAGATGTAGCCATGTAGCCACTGGCTTCATCACTGACTGGAGAAACTCTCATTGTTAATATTATGGTAGCTGCGGGAGGTATTTACCCCCACGTGTGAACCTGACGAGAATAGAAGACTTCGGGAAGCAAGAGAAACCCTAATGAGTTGGTCAATAACCCTAGAATCCTTGTCGTCTCAAGAAGATAATTTATATTAGGCTATTAGCCTCCAAGAGAAGAAGTCGGCCAGAATTAATAATAATATGCTGAACAGACACATACCCAGAAGGAGAAGTCGGCCCCAACAAACTGGCAGGATTACTATAAATACAGGGTGCCAGTTCTCATTTGTATCATCTCAGGACTGCAATTTTCCCAGTTGGTGCGCACTGCAGTTGCAGTCTAGTGCGCAGGTTTGGAGGAGGGTTGCAGCTGCAGCTGCAGCAGCAGCTAGTTTCAGTATTGGCTTGGATATCTCTTGGCTAGGGTTTGGAACAGCTGATCAGTCTTTTGTGATGCGCTATCCTTGGGGATTGATGCGCTACTCTTTGTTTGGCTATCTAGCCTAGGGTTTGCTTCCAGAGGAATTCTCAAGTCAAGGTTAAGGTGCTCGGAGGGAGGCTTCGACCTGTGGTTGGGTGCGAGGGTATCGTCAATGGTAAAACGAGCACACCATCTTCTATATTCTAACACTCATATGGTTCAAGGGCCTTCTGGATAATCACATAACATCCTATAAATATGTTTCCAAGTTATTTAAGAGCAGGTTAACAACGAAGAAAGGCAGTGGGATGCTTGTAGCTCAATTCAATCAGATAAAGAAAAAGGAGAACGAGATAGTGAGTGAATTTGACACCAGATTTGACAGATTATACAGTCAGATTCTGGCATATTTTTCATCCTATCGTTG
>SNQJ01S0062615.1:33888-44598 GCA_010110895.2 Picea sitchensis
GATCTTCCTCTAGATGCTTCTCTTAATAGACATATTTAGTATAAATAAGGGTCGAGGGTATGAAAACCCTAGCTTGGAGATTATTGTAACAGAGCGCTGCTTGACTGGAGGTTGCCCCCTCGAAGAGACCTGTGAACATTGCTTTCTGAATCAAAGTGCTATTTCAGTTGTTGTTCTCATATTATTTCTGTGTTATTGTGGATGATTATGCTAGTTATATTACTGTTATTCTACCATTCCTAACATTTTATTTATGTTCTGCGTATTTATTAGATCTGGTATCTTCCATTCATGCATGTGTCCAATATGGAACTAGCATGTCATTCCCATGTGGAAAATAACTAGTTGGAAACTATTGTCATTCGAGTTGTATATAAATAATTTGTTAATAAAAAATTCTCCCTTTTTTTATGTATTGAAAAACACAATGATTTCTCCTTTGTTGTCGTTAATCATTATATTTTGTTCTTTTTTGCTTCCTTTTTATTTTATTTTCTACATGTTATTGCACAACTTGTACTTGTCAATCCCAAGACATGCAAATCAAGTTGGTGTAACTATAGGATAACCCACCATTGTCACCTTGGTAGGAAATCCCCATGTTTTAGGGATAGATGAAGTCTACCCCAAGGGAGGCATCCCTAGTAACCTAATTGGATGGGATAACTGAATATATGTTTCAATATAAACCCTCTCTCACTGGTTACCCAAGTCAAAGGTCTATGTCTGTGGATTTGAGGAAAATAAGTGATTTTGGGTAACTGCTTGGAACAAGAGCAATATAAAATATATGTATAACAATTTCCAAGTACCAATGTGATAAAACACCTCAATAAACAATAGACATTCAATTAGATACTGGCTAAAGTAAAATCTGCAACACACTAACAATATATAACATCAACAAAGTTTTGTAACAACCGAGAGAAATATTGTTCAAAATTCAAGAAATAATAGTGGAAACTTAGCATTTATCAGGTGGACTTATTAACACTAATCACAAGGAATTTCTGAGTTAGTTGGCTAGCAATTAGAGTAAGTTATGCAAAAAATTACAACGGTTAGGATGGCTGTAGCAAATGATTTGCAACAACAACAAGATTATTAGTGTGTTAAGTTAAAATAGGGTTAGAATATGTTAGTAAGAACTTAAGAGAGTAGAGTTTGAGAGTTAGTTTGATTAAATTCCTTCACAAGAGCAAGTAGACAAATGTCTTTTGGGCTATGTAGTCAATTACAACAAAAATATACTTGGAGACAAAAGAATGATAATAGTGTCTAAGGATAAATGAGATGAACTCTTGAGGTGAAGCACCTTAAGGCCTTAGGCATTCAAGTCTCAAAGATGAATTTTGCTAGAGAACAAGCACCTTTTGGGCCCCAGTGAATTCCTCTCTCCTTAGATTCTTGAAATATATTTTGAAACAAGCTTCTAGAATATGATTTCTAAAGTGCTAGCAGTTTAGGGCTTTAGAAGCCTACCCTAGACAAGATTCTCGTGGGAATTTAACAAGTGGAATGAACTAGAGAGAGGAAGAAACACCTTATGTTCATCTACTAGGGTTTCAAGCAAACAATTTCATAATATTCAACATGAACATGTAAAATTACCATAACCATTCAAACATGAAATGAAAATTGCATATTTTACTTACTTCAACAAGAATAATCAAGCATAAAACCCTAGTTGCAAGAAATTCCACCATAAATGGGCCAAAAAGCATCCAAAACTTGCTCTCCAAGAGGTGCACATGAGTAAAAGAGCCAATGTTTCCATAAAAGGGAGAAAATTCCAGTCCTCTACCTCTCTTGTGTGAGAGGAATTGTTATGTCCAAATGAAATAATGCTAGCCATATTTATATGGAAAACCTAGCCATGAAAATTCACGTATTTTCACAATTTAGAGCCTACTTTTTAATTTGCTCTTTAAAAATTATATAAATTTAAATTTTACATAAAATAATGCTAAAAGGGTGACGCCATCCCTTCTAGGGTGACTTTGAGCCTCAAAAGTGGAATGTTGAGCAAGAAAAGTGCAACTCTTAGCCTCCATGTCCAATCATCATGCCACACATGCCAAAACGTCTCATCACAACCCTCCTCCATCAAACCCTATCCTCCTCCATGGCATCAAGAACTATGTAGGTGATACCCAAGCCTCCAAAGGCCAACTTCCTAGTGGGAGAAGGTGGCAACTCATCGTCCAGCCATGCCAGAGTGCCTCCAAATGAAACAACCTCCTTCTTCAATGTGTAATGGGGATCACGAGCCTTCCCCAGATGTGGGGTATCTGCATCCATCCTTGGGCTCCTAAGCCCCCATGAAGGTATGAACAAATTCATCTCCTCATGAATACATGCCCACCGGGAAAGGTCCTGCAAAGACAAACATATACACCTTCCAAGGGTCCATAAGTCACAAGAATCATGCCAAGTAAGCCACATATAATAATAGAACCACCTGAACATGTGCATCAAACCCCCCTTTTCAAGATAAACAAATGCTCAAAGATCGTATACAAATTGGCAAATTTAGGTGTGGGAGGGGTGTCAAGGCCTCCTATTGGGTCAATCAATCCCCAAGTCAAAGTTGTTTCCCAAGGAAAACCTATCTAAGTCGTGTGTGAGTAATGAGGTGGAGTGGGGTAGGACTTTTGGGCATGGGGTTCATGACATACAAGGGTTCATATTTTCTTGTTTATGAGTGCGTTTGTAGAGGGTGTGTTTCCCTTCATCCGCGATGCAACATTTTTCCAAGCCGATTTGCCATCAATTTATTAAAGTGTTTCAAAGTTGAAGGCATGTGGGGGGCACTAAACTAAGTAATAAAAACAAAGCCCACACACACTCTACCTTGGTTACACTTGGTCATGCTTTCCCAAGTTGAAGAAAATATGGGGCACTAAACTAAGCAATAAAAACAAAGCCCACATACACTCTATCTTGGTTGGCATGATTAATTAATCAATTATTTATTTTACCGGTCCCTCATTTTTTTCGAGAATCATTTCATTGTTCTCAGGATCCTTGGGCGAGCATCTAGAAGGTATATTATTGGATTTTTATCTTTTGCTATCTACATTTGCCTCTAGGCCTTCAACCCCTTCTTCCCATGAAATGAGGTATAATCCCTTCTTGGGTCAATACACCCGAAGACCCAAAAGATGAGGAGACGAAATGGGAGAAGTATGGAAAGTGATAAGTATAATCGGGAATGATACGATGACTCTTCAAGGAACCCCCCAGTAGCACCCCTTTCCTGAGGGTGACCAACTTAATAGGACATGATGACACCCACCAAGGTTAAATAATGCAAACATTATAATTTCCAAGCAAACGTTTTGTAATAAAAAAAAAGATTCTTTGCAACATATTCAAATGCTTCAATTATTAGAGTGACACTTACCATGATACTAGACTTATTACCTCATGGAGCAAGACCTTCTTTCCTCTAGGGCCAGGCTGGTGTGATGGACGTTGCTATGCCGCTGGTGATGTATGGTGGTGCATCAATGAATAGGAAGGGCCCTGCAAGTCTATGCTTGTCAATATGGCTCTTGACACTCCATGTCTGCTACTTGTGGGCCTCAAGACATGATCTCCTTAGTTACCCCTAGACTGAGGGGGTAACACTATATTTTATTTCTCTATTGTGGTATTAGAGATAACAATATATTGAAGCATATTGGAGTGGCTAAGCTGCATTGTATGAAAAAATTAATCGTGTGGGTATTGTGAAGCTTTCTACCAGTAAAGTATCTTGGATTATGGTTAAATTTGATGGAAAAAGATTTGTTGCATGAAAAATACAAATAAATATGGTTTTTAAAGGAGAAGGTGTGCATGGTGTGGTAATCGAGAATGATAAGAAGCTTGTTGGTAATTAATAATAAAATTAGGAGTAAGCAACTTAGAAAAAAATGGGACAATGATAAGAAGTTTGTTTGGTAACTAATAATCAAATTAGGAGTAAGCAACTTAGAATAAATTGGGACGATAGGACGATGTCTATCATTGGACTTGCAATTTCAAACCACATATTAATGGATATTGTGAATTACAAAACACGCAAAGAGACTTATGGGAATACTTTATTAAAGCATATAAGAAAAAAACAAATAATGAGGTTACGCATCTTCATTCAAAGTTGGAACATATTACCTTCGATATAAGTATGTGGAAGGTAATAATATTAGTGAACATATTTTCTAAATTAACAATTTGTATTCTTAATTAGTTATTCCAAGAGTATAAAGCTCCATAGCCTCAATAGGTTTAACTTATTGAAATCTTTTTTTATTTATATTATATATTAAAAGACATTTTGTATTAAAAACTTTTTTATACTTCTATTATAGATTATACTTTTATTATAGATTAAAAGACATTTTGTACTAAAATCTTTTCTATACTCTTATTATACATTAAAATAAATTTGTTAAAAGACATTTTGTTAAATAAGGATAGTTTTCAACCATTTTGTACTAAAATCTTTTCTATACTCTTATTATACATTAAGAGAAATTTGTTAAATAAGGATAGTTTTCAAATGGTTCTTCATGCTTTATTAAAATAAGTGATACAAAATATTGATGAAGGGTTTTAAGTGATAGTCCAATAAATGGAAATAGAAACAATGGTTGGAAGTAGAAGCATAAAAAGTAGATAATGGCAACAAAAAGTTATCAAGCAAAGACTCATAATGTATGTAAATATAACTCTAGAGGAAATTAGCAATAGGGAACACAATGAAGGAGTGGAGGTAGAAAGAAGGGTAAGTGTCATTATTGTGAAGGAGTAAGTGTCATTATTGTGTTTTTAGAGAATTTTAAAGATAAGTGTTGAAAGAGAAAAGAAGAGGCTCAAGTCATTTTCAATTAAGAGGAAATACTCTTGGCTATAAATGATTAAATGATAGACAAAGGAATTAACATTTCAGTCCATGCATCCAAGGCCCTGAAAGTGGAAGGACACTCTTTGACAATACATTATAGTGCAATAACTTGTTAAAGAGATTAGGATATGAATTATCACACCATGAATTTTGATAAATGTGTTTAATTAGTAGATGATAGTAGTCATAAAATTCATGTAGTGTTGGAGCTTCCTTTAGAGAATGAGGAAAAAAAAACTACATGAAGTCTTGTGTGTTTCTAATTTGACTAAATATTTATTATATGTTGCAAAGATTATAGATTTGGGATTAAAAGTAGAGTTTAGTTAGAAGACATGTTTGGTTAAATATTGGTTTTACAACTATTCTTATGTTGGGTCCAAGGAAGATAACATTTATTCTTATAAAATTAATTCTAATGTTGTATTTAGTGTAGAAAGTGAACACAAGTGAGAATTAACATCAACATTATTTTGGACATGCCTATGTTAGAGCTTTGATTGAGATTGGAAAGCATAACATAATACAAGGTTTACAATTTGAGAAGAATGCAAAGTTGAGAGTGTGTGAAGGCATGTACCATTGGTAAGCAGTGTCAGAAATAATTTACACATCTGGGAGGTCAAGCTAGTAGTGTGTTAAACTTGTGTAGTCATGCATTTATGGATATGGACAAACGCGTGTAAGTTCCATTAGTTGTGCATAATATTTTCTTACTTTTATTGATGATTTTAGTTGAAAATATTTTGTATATTTTGTGGGGTCTAAGGATCGTGTTTTTAAGCTTTTAAGAAATTTAAATCTATTGTATAAAAATAAACAAATCATGTAATTAAAGTAGTACATTCTAATAATCAAGGTGTTCACTGTACATATGCAACCTTCAAATATTTTGGTTGATAAGAAGGTGTATAAAAACAAATGCTTTTTTCTTATACCCCCTAACACAATGGGGTTGTGGAGCATAAAACTATAAGCATAGTGGATGCAACAAGATGCATGTTAACAAAAAGTGGTATGAATAAATATTTTTTGGTAGACGTTATTGCCACTACTATCTATCTTCAAAATAGGATTGTAACAATAACATTTGATGGTAAGACATCAAAAAAATATTGGTTAGGGATGAAACCCAACATTGAACATTTAAAGATTTTGCATTGCATAACTTATATGCACATTCCTAATGAGAAGCATGCCAAACTAGATCCTAAAGTAATTAATACTATTTTTGTTGGATACTCTTTGGAATTGAGTCAAGCGTTTTTATAGTTAGCCATAAATATTCTTAGATTTATGGAAATGAATTGCGTTGTAATGTTGAAATGACACAACCAGGGTATAAATTTGACGGCAAATCCTACCCATTAAGAATTTTTTTTATGATGGTTTTCTTCTTGAAGTTGCCCTTCCCATGACCTTTTATTTTTATTTTTACCCATTATTTAAATATTATGTGTCATATGTGTTTTTGTTCATTTTTATTGTAAATACAAAAAACATCCTAGGAACAACATAAAATTATTATGAAATTGCATTTAACATAATATCATCAAAATGTTTCACATGGAGTACAACACAATTAAAGACATAAACAAAAAAAACTTAACAAATTACCTTGATATAATAGCTTGCACAGAGTTTCAATTTTGAGAATTACCAAATAAGAGGTTCCAACATTTTTTTATGCCTAAATTCCACATAGATCCAATCATTGTACAAAAACAATCGACCAAACACTAAGTAGTATGCATGCAATGATGCTAAGATAGCTACAACCTACGGGAAAAGGAAAAAAGGTAATTAGGAATGGTTGTTGTAAAAATAATAATAAAAGTTATGGATTGCAAAATTTGAAATAATTATCGTTATTAATATAATGAAATAATAAATATTATTGAATTATTTTGGATTTGCTTTTTTAAATAGCAACTACTAATGTTTTCTAAAATGAAATAAAATAGAGCTTGTGAGAGTACGACACCACCCATGTTTATTTTTATTATCAAGATTTAGGTAGACATTAAAAACACAGGTGGGAATGTATTTAAATATGGATTGTCAAAAACCAAATATAATGAGAAAATAAGTGTGCATGTAGATGTTTTCTAGCTTTTAATATTAATGAGCCTTACTTCTCTGGATAGTTGCATGCAGGTTTTGGGTAGTGTTTCTCAATCCTTTATCTTTTATTCCCTCTCAACCTTCACTTTTCAACCTGCAGGATGTGATACGGTCCAATTTCCACAGAATCCCCATGAATTGAAAGTTGTGAGTGTGCAAGTGCTCAACTACACAATGTGTGCAAGTGCTCAACTGCACAACGTGTGCAAGTGCGCACCTGCACGACTTGTGCTATAATATTTGTAACTTATGCAATGTGTTATGCATGCAACTTGCAAGTTGCAACCTTCATCCAGGGTATAAATTTGACTTGCACTCCTATGCATCAAGTAAATTTTTTATGACGAGTTTATTTTTAAAACTGTCCTTCCCGTGAGGTTTTATTTTACCCTTTATTTAAATATTATGTGTCATATGTGTTTTTGTTCATTTTTATTGTAAATACAAAAGCATCCCAGGCACAACATAAAATTATTATGAAATTGCATTTAACATAACATCATCAAACAGTTTCACATGAAATACAACACCATTAAAAATATAAACAAAAAAGCTTAACATATTACCTTGATATAGCAACTTTCACATAGTTTCAATTTTTAAAATTACCAAATAAGAGGTTCCAACTTTTTTCTATGAAAAAAGTTGTTAGGAATGGTTGTTGTATAAATAATAATAAAAGTTATGGATTGCAAAATTTGAAACAATTATCGTTATTAATAAATGAAATAATAAATATTACTGAATTATTTTGGATTTGCTTTTTTAAATAGAAACTACTAATGTTTTTTAAAATGAAATAAAATAGAGCTCGTGAGAGTGTGGCACCACCCATGTTTATTTTTATTATCAAAATTCATGAATACATTAAAAACACAAGTGAGAAGGTATTTAAATGTGGATTCTCAAACTCTTAGATGGGGTGATAGGTGGAACACAATGGGAGCCAGGTGGATTTAGGACACGTAGAGGGCTATTAAGACCTGCTACCAGCCTCCCTTCCCTCCAGTCTGAATGACCCACACTCATCATGGATTAATAATGATAGTGTGTTAGGAACTCCAAGGAAACTTAATGCAGCCTCACACGGGCTAGGTAGAGCGTACCAACCAAGGTACCTACATGCGACTTGTAGTCACCTCGACCTTCATGGCACCCACCCATGTCAATTCGTTAGGCACTATGATGACTTGTGAAATAAACTGTTCTCTCATTCCTCCCCTGCCTTGTGCTCAACCACTCCTTGTCTTTCTCTTCACCCTGTGCTCAACAATTCCCTGGCTCTTCCTTATCATTTTCTCCCCGCGCTTGACTATTTGGCCTCTCACGGTCACTTCTCTACTGTTCTTCTAGCCCAAGCCTCACCTGAATGCTCACACCATGCCCAGAGAAAGGGGCAAGTCCAGAAGGGGTCCGTTGTACTACAACGCCCTTACCAGAAGAAATCAACTCCCCCCCTCTCAACTAGTCCTCATAATCACCAGTCATCTTGACCAATGCCATAATTGGCCTCAGCAACCCCAGTCCACCACCCTCACTCCCACTAATGACCCTGGAAATTGCTCATTCAAGAAGGAATTTTCCCTCCGCCTAGCCTTGGCCCATGAATTTCCTAGCCTGACACCCACACTCTAGACCATTTTATGGCACTGGAAAATGTGTGGTGGGGGAAGAAATTCCTCCCAGCTGGCAAGTGGCTACCCCATTGAAAAAAATGGAAGTAGCGGATGCATTGGATGCAAACTTGGATGTAGTGGATGCAGTGGAAAAAATAGATGCAGATTTGATGGAGGAGACACCTCCACCCACCCCAATTCATCTTCAAGACAAGCACCTTTAGCTCATCTTCGAGCTGTGGTAGAAAATGGATGTCCAGGCTCACATTTAGCAGTTTCTAGGACAACGTCTGAACCTACTGTTCGACGCGATGATGACAACTGCTGCAATAAAATGATGCCCAACCTGCGGACAAATATTTTTCCCAGCCTACAACACCAATGGTTGGATGAGCCTGAGCTCGCACTTAGACTAGCTCCCCCAGGTTAATGGTTTTATTTTGGTTTAGTCAATTATGCAGAGAATTGAAATTCTCTATCAAGATCTGTAAGAAATTCGGCCATGGCCACTCCTCAGTTGATCACTATGATCTTTCTTTTTGTCAGTTAGACATTCTTACTGTCATGCTCAAACAGTTATAGTTGCACTTGGTTTTTGATAGCCACCTGTCTTGGTTTCCCAGTTGTGGCAGGGCAGGTGGCAGACTCCTGATTTTGTAATGACACATATATATGTGAATATCAATATACAGTTCTCTTTTATTTACAAAAAAAAAATGTGGATTCTCAAAAACCAATATAATGAGAAAATAAGTGTGCAATAAGGTGTTTTCTAGATTTTAATATTGATGAGCATTACCTTGATCTTTTCTTCCCTCTCAAACTTCACTTTTCAACATGCAGGATGTGATATGGTCCAATTTCCAAAGAATCCACATGACTTGTAAGTTGTGAGCATGCAAGTGAACAACTACACAGGCTATGCAAGTGCGCACCTGCACGACCCATGCTATAATATTTGTAACTTATGAAATGTGTTATGCATGCAAATTGCAAGTTGCAACCTCCCAGGGTATAAATTTTACGGGCACTCCTACCCATCAAGTAATATTTTTTTATGACGGGTCTCTTCTTAATGCCTTTGTCGTGACTTTTTATTTTTATTTTTGCCTGTTATTTAAATATTATGTGTCATATGTGTTTTTGTTCATTTTTATTGTAAATACAAAAGCATCCCAGGAACAACATAAAATTATTATGAATTGCATTAAACATAACATCATCAAACTGTTCCACATGGAATACATTAAAAACATAAACAAAAAAACTTAACAGATTACCTTGATATAACAACTTGCATAGAGTTTCAATTTTGAAAATTACCAAATAAGAGGTTCCAACTTTTTTCTATGCCCCAATTCCGCATAGATCCAATCACCGTACAAAAAAAATAAAAAAAACACTAAGTAGTATGCATGCAATGATGCTAAGATAGGTACAACCTACAGGAAATCGAAAAAAGTAGATGAAATAATAAATATTAGTGAATTGTTTTGGATTTTGTTTGTTAAATAAAAGCTACTAATGTTTTTTAAAATGAAATAAAAATAGAGCTTGTGAGAGTGTTGATCCAGGTGGATATTGGTGGCCACCCACCTATTCCAATTGGCTCGTTGTGTCCGTTTTTTATTCATCACATTCTTCTGCACTTCTTTGTAATTGTGGGTTCTACACTTTTCGGGTTGTCTGAAGCCCCACACATCCTCCAGGTGGATACAGGTGGCCTCTCGCTTAATCCAACTCGCTTATTTTGTATGTTTTCATGTCAAAACATCGACTTCTTGTACTTCCAAGGCTTTTTTGGGGCCCCAAACATTGTTTTTTTGGCTATCCATATTTAAAATGTAAATAGAGTTAGAGTTTGATGACAGAATGTGTATTTCTCTGAAATACCTTTCCAACGGGCTATCACACGCCTAAAATAGAGGTCGTATGCAAAAGTTACGAAAATTGGAAGTTGAGGTACCAAATTACACCAACTTACCCATAGGGCCCACATGAATTTTGGAGTTTTACCTTCTAGGGTTAGGTTTTTGGATGTCTAGGGTTTTGGCATTCATGAGTAATATCAAAAAT
>SNQJ01S0062616.1:14559-28056 GCA_010110895.2 Picea sitchensis
CATACGTTACCAAGCTCGTCAGTACATTATCCTCGGTGACACTCTTTATCGCCATGGGGTTGACTCCATTTTTCGATGATGTCTCACCTATGATGAAGCTAATAAAGCTTTGAATGACTGCCACTCTGGAGCATGTGGTGGTCACATGTCTGGGTATGCTACTTCCCAAAAGATCTTACGAGCAGGGTATTTTTGGCCTTCTTTATTTAAAGATTGTATTACCACCGTCCAAAAATGCCATGCTTGCCAAACATACAATAATAAAATAAGATCGCATCATGCTCCTTTACACCCTGTAGTTTCCGTTGGAGATTTTGCGAAATGGGGCATTGATTTCATGACCTGTAACCCTCACTCGGTCGGGGGGCATGGATACACTATTGTAGCCGTGGATTATTTCACAAAATGGGCTGAGGCGATGCCTACATTCGACAATACTGGGAAAATTGCAGCCCTTTTCATATTTAATCATATTATTACTCGATTCGGGATCCCGTAAGCTATTTTTACTGATCACGGTAGCCATTTTTGAAACTTTATGATGTCTGAACTTACCGATAAGTTGGGTCTTCGGCATGAAAACTCAACCCCCTACTATCCACAGGCCAACGAACAAGTTGAAGTAATAAATAAAATCCTTATCACTATGCTTCGTCGAATAATAGGAATCCATAAGACCACCTGGCACACGATGTTGTTTTCGGCATTATGGGCCTATTGGACGTCTGTGAAGTCTGCTATCGAATTTACCCCCTTTCAACTAGTCTACGACATTGAATTCGTTCTCTCAATTGAATGTGAAATACCATCTTTGAAGATAGTCGTCGAACTTCTCCCAAACACCTCTGCCGAAGAGGAATTTCTATTGTATCTTATGTAATTAGATGAGACTCGTCATGATGCCACCCTAGTTATTGAAACCCAGAAGAAACACGTAAAACCCCAATATGACAAGCATGTCAAGCCGCGTGTTTTCTCTGAGGGATATCTAGTTCTCCTCTATGACCAAGATCGTGATCTACTAGGAGCTGGAAAATTCGAAGCTATGTGGTGAGGTCCATATATCGTCAAATGAGTGTTAGAGAAGGGAGCTTATGAGTTAGTAGATTATGATGGAATTCCTTTGAGTGAACCCAGAAATGGGCTTTACTTGAAGAAGTACTATTCTTAGACTGTCTCTACATGAGTGCTTGTACTTTTACTGTACCATACTCTTGTGTGTTACTTTTGTGTGTTTTTCATTATTTGGTTTCGACCCCCAACTTCTTACCTTGTGTTGTGCTTGGTTTCCATATGTCGACATCTTCTCTACCCTATATTGGCTTCGCCGATGGTGCTGGTCGTAGTACTCATAACCTAGCTTCTGTTGTTTGGGCAATCTATGCACCCACCAACAAACTTATCAATTTACAAGGTGTTTTTCTCGGTCGTGCAACCAATAATATCACAAAATATAGCGCAGTCATTGAATTATTGACCGATTCTATCTCACTTGGGATTCGTCACTTCGTTGTATGACTTGATTCACAGCTAGTAGTGCTCCAGTTAAGTAATGTATACACTATCTGAAGTCTTACTTTTTTATGGGTATATCTACACATTCCTAGATGTCTAAATACATTAACTGATGCTCTAGCTAATTATGTGTTAGACAAACATTTGAGACATTTATAAATCCAATCACACATTACACATTGTATATAAAAGCAAAGTAAGTCGGTAGAAGCCTCATGTATTTATATAATGAAAATGTTTTACAAAAAAAAGGTGTTTTCCATCCAAGGACCAAAATATCAAAATATAGAGTCCATGGCTCCTACAAAACAACATCACAGATGCCGCTCGAAATAGCATCATGGATGTCTCTCACAATAGAACACTACTTCCCGTGCTACCCTGCGAAGTAACCGACTAAGTGAGCCGGACTCGCCTACAGTATGGTGTTGATAATGCCTCGAGACCTCCTCGATCGACATATCGAGAATGCCTGCCATCAAGACTTCTAAGTTCTGCTCCATCAACTCATAGTCGTTGGCATCCCACCTTGCTACCACACATGTCTCTCCTCACCTCTGAATCGGAGATGTGCCTGGAGGTCGATGTGGACCTACATCTGCATAGTCAAAAGTCTTTGATTAGTCTTTAGATCAAAAACACAAAAAAAAAGAACATCTAATATCCTAAAAACCACAAAACACTATAAAGAACAAAATGTCTTTCTTACCTATATCTCCCCACTGAAATCCTTCAGGGAGAGCCAAGTTGGTATCACCCCGAAAGTCCAGGCCGACATACACATAATCATCAATCATCAAGATTTGGGGCCTTAACCCGTCAAAAAATGCATCATTGTACTTGATAATAGGGCCCACTACGTGCCGAGCCATAAGGTCACACCATCGTTTCATTCTTGGGTTTTGTGGGGCCGGTATTCCCCACTCTACTTGTAGCCGCAAATGAGGGACTCTTTCCAAGAAGAAAGACACCAAAATAGACCCATACCCAAACTGCTTTAGGTCTCTTCTCTTGTTTTTCGTGAGTTGTGTCTTCATACTGCAGAGCACATCGTCACACCAATTAAATACTTGAGGTTCCAGACATTCAATGGCATATTGAAAATAACTCTAGAGCACCATGTGCGGCGACACACTTCCTTCCATCCATGCAATGGTAAAGAGGATGGTTCTAAGAGTTAGATCCCGCACACCTCGGATAGCCACTTTACCTTTGCGCCTTTCGACGTCAGGTTCACAGTGCCGATGGATATACTCACTCATCGGCAAGCCACCACATCGACCCCCTATCAGAGTCACACATGCCCCACGATGGGATAACCCCATCATAAAGTAAATATCCTCAATGTCCAAGGAAAGGACATGAACACCCATGTGAAATACTTGTTGTTCTGCATCCCTCATATGAACCAAGTACTCTAATAGTCTCTGTTGGGCTCTCATGCTCTCGATCTTGAAAATTTTCAATAGGCCACATTGTCGAAGAGAATCAATGGTTTATGGATCATTCAAAGCCATAGAGTCATCATATTCATGCTACATTCTCTCCATTCCAACATTTTTGCAATAAAACATCTGCATGGAAGTAAGAGAGGACAGTTAGCACCTTTATCTAGCCTTTTTGGGATTCTTTTTGGTTCAACGCTTGCTTTTCTTTTTTGGTTTTCGGCTGCCACAAATGAGCTTCAGTTACAGTGTGGGATTTCCACAGGCGAGCCATTGGGCACCTACGGAAATCCTTGATTTTCGTAGGGCCCGATATTGGCCACCTACGGCGGCCCCAACACACACCTACCGGCCCAAAAATCACCCAAAAAATTCATTTTTTGACCACCAAAAACAAATTTTAAACCATTGAAAATGAAGAAGACGAAGAACTTACTGTTTTCATGGAAACCGTTTGTTGATTGATTGCTTGTGCTCCTCACAATCGACTGTCAAAGTAAGGGGTGAAAAAGGGGTTTTTAGACAAGTTCTTGACCAAATACAAATGAAATGGTAAAAAAGAGCTCTTACTCTTATTTATTTCATTTTTTACCTTTTTTCATAATATTTTATATTTTATAAATGTGTTTGGTTATAAACCCTCAAAACTAATAGTCTCGTGAGTGTCTTGTTTCTTGTAGGAAGAAGACTAGAGTCCTAATTAACGGAGTATGGATCTTTGTTCCGTAATTTGTTTTCTCTTCATTATGCATATCGATACTTTTTAGGGTTTTTTAGTAAAACCTTGAGTTCACTCTTCGTTCATTCTCATGCTCAAAAATTTATGAGAACGCAACCGAGTATACTTTTGTCGTCCTTTCATACTTGTCTTGGTAACATGAAAAGAGACACACATGGAGTATCATTTAATATCTTTTCACACTCCATAAAAATGAAAATATTGTCGAGCGACCTTGTTTTGTTCACGCTCGTAAAAGTGTTTGAATAAAACGTTCGATGGGAAATAGTTTATCACTTTTTCGGTCCTGGCAAAATATTTTATGAAAAAGGAACTGAGAGAGTTCTCTTTAAGTGTTTTTCAGACTCTATAAACATGGAAAACCCCCGAGTTCTCTATATTTGGACTCGTTAAACAAACATCGAAAGACCCACATGGGACCGAACCACTCCTTCTTAGGGTTTGTTAAAAATACTCCGAGGGACTCGTCTGAAGGATGAGCTTATATTACAAGCATATGTTATCCTCCTCAAGCTTGTGTAAAAATAAAGAGGTACTCACCAAAAATGGTGGGGGGAAATTTGGGAAAGAAATGTGTCTCTCCATCTATGTTAGTGGCAATACTAGTCGCTCTTGAACATGACACCCCCTTCATCATTTGAATCCAGGTTGGGAAATCCATTTGTCTCTCGTATGACTTTCTACAAGTTTACATATTGGGTCATCTTTGAGTCAATGTTTCCAAGATTTTCGTTGTGTCATCTGTATGTTCAAGAGAAGTCTGAATAAGCCCTCTCTTGAGTCTTCCATCTGCACTAGTTAATTCCTACCATGTCGTCCTTCCCTGTGTCAGTTTCAAATCATATTCATGTTTCACTCTATCCCAAATCTGTTACTTATTTCGTGTCACTGATGGGGGATACATCAAGGCCCTCATGTGATGAGTCTTTTACTGTTGACTTCAACTCATCATCCGGGAACAAGACTTAGAAATTGTTTAGTACCTCAGAGCCTGCATGCCTCAATGGCAGGTTTCTTCACTCTCGACAGTGGATTCACATCACTGGTCCCTGATCGAGGGATTTCATTGAGTGTTTGACTTCATCTCATTTATTCACATTCGTTGGATTGTACTAAGGTACCTTTGGATTCATTGACATCAATGGTGATTTCCCTCGCACTTGTTAACGGTTTTCATCAATGACTAGTAATCAAGTGGTTTCTACCATGTTCGACTTCAACACCTGTAATCGCATGGTTAGATTCATACTTATGGACGATGGGATTGAAGACCCTGGATCTTATCTTTTTGGCCCAGGTTGCGATGGAATATTGATGATTTGTGTTGACACATAGATCCACTTTGTATGTCTCGTGGCTATAGTTTCATCCGAATTTTTATCCTACATAGATCCACAGTGTATTCTTGGTGGCTATGGAACGTTTTGATGACATGGATCCACAGTGTATTATTAGTGGCCATGAATTACACTTATGAGTTCAATCATTTGTAGTATGAACATGGGAATTCCTACTTCATATATGGTATCGTATTGTGTAGATGCTTGTTTGTTTGCAGGTTCCTGATTGGTGTGTCCTTTATTCCCGACACACACACACATATTTTACAAATTATTTTGGTTGTCACAAGTTCCGACCTCATACTTTGGGGGGCATTATGTTACACATTATTTTGGTCACCTTGACGATGAATTTAAAAGCATGTAATCAGGCCCTCAAAATCATCTTTTGCCTGAGAAAAGTGACTACTTTCCTCCTCTACAAGACTACTTTTTAGAAGGACGTTGCAGGCTACCCATAGTGTACAGTGCGGAAATCAAAGATTTCTGCAAGCTGCTCTATAGCTGGCATGTGGGATTTCCATAGGCTGCTATATATGCAGGGTGCGGCGACGTTTGAAAGCCAAAAGAGGAAAGAGGTTCAAGAAGTTTCTAGAAGGGGAATCTTCTAGAATGTGAGGTGGAATCCATATGGTTACGATCCTACTGACTTCTCTGATATGGTGGGATCATCCTCATCCCTTTAAACCACTTCATCTTCTCCTATATAATAATGGGATTCTCATGGAAAAGTTTAAGCATAGTTAAGCAAAGTTGAGCAAAGGATTGCTGGAAGAATAGGCTGGAGATTGTGTGAAGAATACTATTTCAATTGATGCTTGAAGTCTGCATTCACCCATCAAGATTTTGAATATCACCTTCATGCAAACTCTGGAACGAATATATGTGAGTTTTGAAATGAAGAACCACTAAAAGGGAACTTGCAACATCAAGGCATTTCAGTTGTATCTTCCACTTTTTTTCAATATAATACAGTGGCATGTTTCTTTCCCATAAAATTATTCTCATTTTATTACATGACTCCTTAATCACATGTCTAAGTTTTCATTGAATCTATCATAGTTGCTTTCACTTTGTTTGGTTTGTGTCATTTCATATCTGGTTTCACAAAAGCACCGGAGCGAAGCAGGAATAGCAAAGATATAAGGAAGTGATCTCAAAGGTAAGTCATCAATTCCTTCTTTGACACTTAGATCAATGATTATAACTTAGGGAAGTGTCATGTCCTATCATGTTTTGTTCTAGATCTAGGTGGATCTAGGGAGATTAGTTTATGTCCGCATTTACTGATTTATCCTATAACATCGAGTCACGTGGAAGAAATATTCAATCCACTGGGTGTGTCCTTGGGGTAAGTCTCAAGTTGAGATACTGTCACTCAACAATCAACTCCTTCATATAGGCCAACTCCTAGTGAAGAAAAGGGGGGTGGTCCCTAAGAAAATAAACTAAGTCCAAGTAATCTATAACATAAAATTAATCTAGGAGTTTAATGAAAGAAAGAGAAATACAAGTAAATCTACTATAGCAACATATAATGACAACAATGTATATTTCTTATGTTACATGTATTAAGAAAATCAAACACTTCAATATGAATGATAACAACTGATAATGACAAATCGAAAGTGATTGAAAGTAAAAGTTGATAAGAAAAATGGAAATAAAGTGGACCAGTGCCAATAGTAAGATAGTTGTTGCAAGAATGAAAGATATATTGAGTGTTCTCTTGACAAATTTTATTCATAAGTTTATTGCTTGAATTAGTGGGTTTATTTTTGCAAACACATGTGCATGTAGTTGCAAAAAGGAAATATAAGCTAAGTGTTTGTCCCTTTAGATGTTATTCCTCAATTAGGTAAAAAGAACAATGCCAGAGGTCCAATGAGGAGAGAATAAATATCGTTAGAGAGTATCCCCCTGACTTCACACACATGTTCAATGTAGGTTCCCAAGTGAACAATAACAACTATCGGATTTCCCTATTATACTAAATCCACACTAATCAGTTCCCATTATGTATGGAACCCAAGATCGAGCAAGCTCACGAGGGTTAAGAACATACTAGGGATGATGAGGGGATGGTTTATTTTCCAAATTGAAATTGCAAAAAGGAAAAGCAAAAATGAAATCTAAACTAGAAATTGAAATCTAACTAATGTTTTGCAGTGTTGTGGGTTTATGTCATCTTCATGTTAAAGAAAGCAAAGAAAAACAAAGGTAAATGGAAGAATCACACAAAAGACATCGACCCCCCCCTAGGGGGATTGAAAATGGGCGCTACGTATCCCACTGATTTTATTAATGATTTACAATCTCTTTTTGGGGAATGCTTGTGATCCTTTATATAAGGAGGATCAACTAGCTTACAAGTTTCAAAAAAATATTATGAATGGAGGAAAGTTGTTTCCGGGGGTCCCAGATGGTCTAAATCCTAAAAAATTGGGCAGATTCTCCTATTGGTTGTTTTTCTTTCCTACAAAACAGCAAGTAAACAACTCTTGAAGATGCCCAAAATCAATTTGGACAACTTGTGGAAAAAGCTCAAACTTGTAGCAAAAAATCCAAAGTAAAAAAGTAAGCTTAACTAGCAATTTTCAACCACAAAGGCAAGCCAAATGATAAACTTCCTTAGTAGTTTTATTTTTTGTTCGGAACAACAAATAAAGTGGCACTAAATTTTCCAAATATTAAATTGAAATCTCATAAACTTGATCTATCTTCTAGCCTTAATAAATCTACTTGAAAACTACCTAAAAGATTGAAACAAATAAGCTAGATCTACTTTTAAAATAGAAATTTTATAAATGAAATGAATATCTAACTTTATTTCATCATGCAATGATATTTTGCTTCAAATGTAACCTTAAAGTGAAAAAATAATTACTTTGAATGAAAGTAAAAAAAAATTAACCGAAAGAAAACTTTTAATTTTGTTGAGAAAGAGAAAATAAAGTGAAATGTTGGAAGCAAAGAAGTGTTGGGCTATGGAGTTCTCTTGATGGATTGTAGAGGGACTTTTTTCCTGTAAAAAGAGGTTGAAGATGACGAAGATTCAAGCTAGAATTTTCCACTCCTCCAATCCCAAGGCCCTACAAAATACTTTGTCAAAGATGGGTGCTCCCTACAGAGTGGATCTAGAAAACATGTTAGTTAACCAAAATAAACATGAGATGTTCAATAACATATGTAAACAAAAACAAGATTTAGAAATGAAAACTAGCTTAATAGATCTTGTTATTCAAGGACAAATTGACAAAATATAATTGCAAGAAATAAAGTCTACAGTTATCTCAACATATCAAAGGAACATGGAACATCCACACATTTTCAAAATACATAGGTATGACCTCCAAATTCTCTTTATTTCAATTCCAAAAGCATAGAATCATTACAACAACGTTTTCCCAAGTCTCCTTTTCTCCCAACAATGGAGAGAGGCCTCACATAAATAGTAATAGGGGAACACTTCCCAAGGAGGGAGGGCACATCACTTGGAGGAGAAAGGCATGACAAGTGTAATAGACAAGTTTTCCACCTCTCTAATAACTCAAGAGGGAGCCACATATGATAGGGTGAGAGAGTGAGAGGTCACCACCTCTTAAAAGGTAGGAGCCTCTCCTCAAGAGTGCGCCACCTCTTGAGAGGGGCGCACACCTATTCCTTGGAAAGGCCTCCAAACACATGTGGGTTTGACACATCACCCAACACAAGTCTCACTTAACTCACCTTTAAGTGCCACTCACTCTTAGTGAAGAAGAGTAAACTAGAAACATGTTTCAGCATGTTTCCTAAAAAACAACATTGTTGATCTTTTGTCCTGTTAGCACTCTGTAATTCCCAAAGGTTGTTAGGGGCAGAAGAAATTAACAGAGGTAACTTACCAAAACCACTTTGAAACTGGGATCTAGCCTTGTTAGTTTCAGAGAGGGATCTCTCTGTAAGATTTAGATCTGTTTGAGTTTTAGATATTAGGCTAGTTATAATAATCCAAGTTTGTTGTTTTGTTTATAAATATTGGCTGAAGTATTTCATTAAACATCCATTGGGCTATGGGGTCTGTGTTAAAGATTAATATCATATACAGTTTTTATGAGATTTCTTCACAGGGCGATATAGTGAGAATGTTGGATCTATTATATTAAATGTGGTGGAAAGATAGAACAGATGAGATATTCAATCAAGCAAAGAAGCAGTTAATAATTTCTTTGATTAATATCAAATGATTAACATGAATATCGCTAAAGACTAGAAACAGAGTGATCGAGAAAAATTTTGTTCATTAACTTCCTTTAAATGATTAGAAACAAAAAAAAAAGATTATTACAGAGTAAAATAAACATAATCAAAGCAAGATGAACATCTCCAACATCCAAACGCAAGAATCTTGTGAATCAGTCTTTTTATTATTGGTTGATCTTCTCAAAAGGATTACAAATATAGATTCCTAGGTGCAAAAATCAACCCTCAACACTTCTAAGTGAGAAGTATTTATACAATAATTACATCTGATCCTGTCATTAATGACTACGATATGGTGGAGGAAAAATCTAACTAACTAGATTACATATTAAAAAATAATAGGACTATTGGTGATCTGTTCATATCCTGAGTGTTGATTTATGGGAAAGTAATTGGTGATTCATCCACTCGAATTTGACTGTCTTCCTCATGTTGACTCGGATGTCCACCTCATCTCTACTCGATTAAGGCACATAGGTCTTCCCATCTCTTTTGACTAGGGATGGAAACCTTGAGTAACCTTTTGTAAGTTTCATCCATCTTTGAGTACTTGGAAAAGGTTGGATTTTTGATGAAGATGTACTTTATCTCATGTTGGATGCTCAAGTCCAACTGTAGAGTTTCTAAGAAAGCATTGCCAATTATGCTCCCTTGTATGCCTGCACATTTTGAACCATCTTTTTCTACTGCGAGGATATTGTGTTTATAGTCTGACAGAGTAATCAATTTATCATTGATCACTAGTAAACCTGGGAGACCTTTCTTGTGCAGTGAGTCGACCTTGCTGAAAAAGATCTACAATCCAATATCCATTGTATGAGCTTTCTCCTCAAGTTGCAACATCAATCCCTTCTTGGTCAAAACCTTCTTGACCTCAAGGATTGCTTCTGTCCTATCCTCTATTTCCAGTGCTTCCAACTCTTCTTTGGTCTTGGAATTCAAAAACCTGTTGATTTATGTGGCCTCGGTAGGATTTTCTCCCAATTATCCCTTTATCTTATCGATTTATTTTCTGGCTCTCTGCACGAGTTCATGTTGTTCAAACACAATTTGTATCAGGGGCCATATTTCTGTCATTGAATGGCTAATGTCCATCCATATGTTTTCCTTGGCTTCTGACAATGTCTTGGCCATGACTGTCTCTTTCTGCAACTTTTGTATCTCTTGGGTGAGTCTCTATGACTTGTGCATCTTTGTGTTGTAGCTGGACTGAAACATAGATTTCAGTTTCTGGAGGTTTTTTATCTCCTCTTGTAGTCTTTTAATTTCTTCTCCTTGCAGAGTCATGTCCTCCATTGACTTTGCCAATTTCTCAGAAGCATCTAGGGTTGTTACTGGGATAGTTGATGGAAGATTTGTTGTATTGGTTTCTCATGTTGTACTAACTCTTATGAGAATAAATTCTTGCAATGGGATGACATTCATTGGCACACTTTGTTCCTTCTCTTTGACTATATTATCTATCTCAACTTCCATCTCCTTGATCTGTGCATTCTGCTCCATGATTAATTTCATCATTTCCTCCTTGTGGCCTTCAGTCTCAGCCATCTCCTTTTCTTGTGAATCTTCAGTGGCTGGGAGATTCAGTTGTTTTCTTAAGGAGGTTATGTCAGCATTCTTCTTCTTTAGCAGTTCCTCAGCTACCTTAACATTTGATGGATCATATCCAATTTTGAGTACCATCTCCTCCATAGATTTGATATTTTTATCTTTTGCTAGGGAAGATATCTTCTCCAACTTCAACTGAGACTGGACATTGTTTAAGGAGACCTGCAACTTTGCAGCAGTCATGGAGGTATTTTCCAGGGTGCATAAAATCATCTCCCCAGTCTATTTGTGCATATCCATTTGATAAGCTAGATGCACCTCTTTGACATCGAATTCAAATGTGGCCCTTTTGTAATTAGAAACTGACTTGGGATGAGGAACCTGTTCTTGTAGGAACGTCATATGGATCCTTCCTTTTCTCTGTTTCGAAGGAAGATAATAACCTGTGATGTGTTTTCGATGTCTTCTTCCAAAACTGTGCATAGGTGTTGTTGGTCAACAACTCATTCTTCTTTTTAATCAAGTTATACTTCTCAAAAATATTAAGTCCTGCAAGATCATATGAGGACTTAGTTGAAAATGTGGTATCAATATGTTTCTTGGATGAGGAAGTGGACACTGTATGTTGGCTACCTAAGAAGAGTGATGAATGTGGTCCCTCCATAACTATGGTGGACTGAGTTTCTTCTTCTCTGGACCTATCAGGTGTATGACTAGTTTTGGTCCCCTTCCTGTATACTTGGAAGTCTTCTGCTGAAACTTTTGTGACTGAAGGGGATACTTCTTTTCTGGGTCTCTTCTCTACTTTCACCTGTGGAGTACTAGTATGTGAAATTTTGATTGGTGAAGGATGTTTCTCTGTGTCTAGCATATTTTTTTCCTCCCACTCTATCTGGTTCATAATTTTTTCAACTTCAGGTTTAGGCACATGAGCATAGGGATAAATCTTGTTCTTTAACATGGTTGCTACAATAATGCCATGGGGGTCATAGTGCCATGGGAAGATGAGGTTGAACTTCATTTCCTTTAACATTTTATTGGCTTCCTCCCCTGCAGCTCTGTTGCTACAAATGAAAGAACCTACATGACCTTTGAGCCTGAGCTGTTGTTTCTTCTTGAAAGCTACAAAGTGAATATCATATGAATTTATCATATGTCTAATATATTCCAGAGCGAATATCCTAAAAGGAAAATAATTTGGCATCTTGTAAGGGGGTAATTCACATCTGTAGATCCTGATTTATGTATAATACTGGTAAAGGTACCAATCCCCTGTTTTAGCTAGGTCTTATAGGTGTAGAATCCTCTGAATTTCCTCATTTATCCTTGGTTTTGTTCTTCCACTTAGCATGGATACCAATGTATGGTAGAATTGGTCAATGAACTGTTTGAAGTTGAACTTAGATGATTTCTTCCTCACTATGGATGTCCATAAGGTCACAGGTTGAGGGTTACCATCTTGGTCCAATTTCTGTTGGGAGAAGGAGAACTTGTTCGCTTGGAAAAAGAGGAACAAGTACACCAATATTGAATAATACCTGAACATACCTTTTGTGGATAACTTGAACAATTGTTCATGAATGTTGTCAGCTAGAAACTGACTGTAGTAAAACTATGTAGTATCCTTTTTCTCAGTGAGAAAATGGATAGAAAACCCAGAATGGGTTCATCTACCCATTCATTAGAATAATACCCTAGCAGGCAACATAGGGATGAGATGATCTGGTTACCTTTGACTGAAAAAATGGAGGAATGGTATGGGGGATTCTTCTTGGGTAATTGAGAGTTTCTAGGTAGGAAGAGTTCAAGGATTTGAGCTATCCATGGGAAAAATAGTTTCTGGTATATCTCGGTCAATATTTCAATGGAGAAGGGGGAGGCAAAATCATTCCTGGGTATATGCAGTATCTGATTTATTGTTTGAGGGGTGATGGTGAAAAGCGTTTTTCCAGACGAAGAGACAATGGCCCTTGGCTGGGAAGGTAGTGAGCTTGGAATTTCAGGGAAAATTATGGGAAATAGTATGTCTGGGGAAAAAGGTACACTAAAAGATTGGACTCCCAAAGTCCAATCTCGTCTCTCTAATCCAGAAAAACATCCTTGAGCTAGAAGTGTAATTCGAAGAAGTCAAATTCACACTTCGGCTCTGCAATTAAATAATCTTTATCGACCAAGGGTATGGGATCCAGGTTGACAGGAGGAGGGATGAAATGATTTTCTTCAGTTTTGTTGGCTTTGGACTTGGGCGCCATGATCAAACTGATACCTGCAAATGAAGAAAGACGTTAACTGTGTTGACTAGGTTTTAATGGCGGTTGTTGACTGTAATCTTGATGGCGATTATCTTGAGAATGGGAAATGGTGGCGTTGAATGCGTCTGGGTCGATGAACAGTGAAAAATGGTGAAAGAACGAAGTTAAATGGTTGAACGGGGTGCCTGTTATGGAGCGGAGGGTGAGTCGGACAGGTAACGGTAATGGCCGACTGCATTGATTGGCCAACGGACATATCGGATGTGATGTGGAGGTCAATGAATGGCCAATGGGTGGATGGGATGTGACGGGCGACAAGTGAGTTGAATGTGACGTGTAGGCAAGATAGTGGAGTGTGGCGGCGGAGCACAGAGGTGGTATGGATGAGTGGTTTGGCGGTTTACTCGGAGGGGGGG
>SNQJ01S0062616.1:28104-41378 GCA_010110895.2 Picea sitchensis
CTGGGACCCCCCCCCCTCCCTACCATTAAAGGCAGAAAGGTCGGGGGGGTCTGATATTCTTTGTCGACCATATATTTGAGCACGTCTAAATCGACCGTTGATATTAGCGCGCCTTTTAGCACAAAGTGCCAAAAATGACATATCACCACAAAACTTAGGATAACAACATTTTATGGGTTTTTCTAACTCCCCTTTCTTTATTTTGTCACCAAGGGGTCAAACATACATCATTTCAACTCAAATCAAAGGCATTTAATCACCCTTTCATCAATTTTATTGAAATAAGACATGCTAACCTACATCCTAATCTAGTTACCTAACACATTAACATAGATTAAACTATTGGGTAAAAAATTACTCTAACCTAAGACATTTGACCAAGCTTAAATTGTTTGATCAAACTTATTCACTAACCTATCTAATTTGGCTAAGATTAAATTGTTTAGCCAAATTTATTCACTATCCTATCTCCATAAATTGAAAGAGCTTGATCATGGTTAGACAGTATGAATCAATCCAAATTATTTCATGGGGTTTTATCATTTTCTTTTCTATTTTTATACCCTCTTTTGATTTTTTGTATTTTTTCTTTTCTTTTCTTTTTCTTTTTCTTTGTGAATCATTTACAGAATAAAATATTATGTACAATATAATGCAACTAGAAGAAAAGATTATAATCACCAGGTGATCCTATGAAACATAGGGTTATAACAATGGCTCCACTTGGGGATGGTGATTTCCTTGTGAGGTGCCAAGAATCTAGCTACCTGCTTCTTTGAATCTCCTTCCTCGGTGATTTTTCTATATCCTGATCTGCTTTATTCTAATTATAAATTTGGTGATCCAGATTAGTGGCTCAGGGCCTTCTCTTAGGGCTTCAACCATATGATAAAAAATCACCTCACACATGACATAAAAGTAAAAGTAAAAGTGGTTTGTACAATGGGATGAGTGACTAAGATCTTCATTCTAGTGGAACATAATGTTTGAGCATCCTTCCATTTATAGGTCCTCGTGGCAGGTCTGCTCCATCACTATCCTTGAATAAGAATGCATTGTTTCCTCTATATGCCTAGATGATGTAAGGGCCTTTCCAGAAACTGTTGAACTTTCCATGCTTTCCCTTGTCCTCATTTCTTGAATCCCATTTTAGTACCATATCACCCAATTCGAAATCATCCTCCTTGGTTCTTCTGTCATAAATATTTTTAATGCTCTCTTGGATTACCTTTGTTTGGTTATACACCTCCTCTCTAAACTGTTGGAGTTGGATCATCTGATTGATTCTTCTTTGAATATCATTAGGCTCTACCTGTGCTTCTTGCAACAACTTCATAACAGGAACACCCAAAGAGGTGGGTAAAACAACATCAATTCCATATACCAACTGATATGGGGACATACCAATTGATCTTTTTGTGGTTAGTATGTCAGCCCAAAGTGCATGAACCAACTTGTTGTGCCAAGATTTCTTATTTTCCTGCAATATCTTCTTTATGATATTTACCAAACATTTATTTGAGGACTCAACTAACCCATTTCTTTGAGGGTAATAGGTTGTGGAGTGTCCCAAAGTAATTTGGTACTTGCTGCAAAATTCTACTAGCTTTTTTGATCTAAAAGTTGTTGCATTATTAGTTATAATCTTCCTAGGGAATCCAAAATGAGATAAAATATCAGTTTCCAAAAATTTAATAATGAAGTAGTACAACTTTCCTGAAGAGTACAACTTCAATCCACTTTGTGAAGTAGTCTATAGCTGTGAGGATCCACTTATGCTGACCTGATGAGGGTGGGTGATCTCGCCAAAAAATTCCAAACCCCATTGTTGGAATGGAGCTTCCACATAAATAGGTTTCAAGGGTAAAGACAAAAGTTTCCTTTTGCCTTCAAAGACCTGACACTTGTGACAGGAGGTTACCTTTTTATGGACATCTGCAAACAAGGTGGGCTAGTAAAAACTAGCTCTAAGGATCTTGTTAGTAGTAGCCTTCCAATTTAAATGCCCACCAAAATCACCTTCGTGGAAATCCTGCAATTCTTTGTCAGCTTCATCTTTTAATAAAAAATTAAGTAAACTTCCCCCAGCATCTTTCCAGTAAATATCTCCATTTAGAATGCAATATTTCAAATATTTAAGTTTTAAGAATCTAGCTTTAGTCTTAGTTAGACCAGGAGGATCTTGTAAATTATGCAATACAAAGATAAGTTTTGCGTACCATGGAGAATTTGAGAATACCTCTTTGACATGTGGATTCACCTGCTTTCCCTGTTCATCAAGCACAGCTAAATTTTTAATATCTAAAGCATAAAAATTTGATTCAGCTGTCAGTTTGGCCAAACCTTGACCCTTGATCAATTTAATTGGTTTGATTTATATGTCATATTCCAGGATCACAATGATCCATTTACCTTTCCTACCATCTAGGTTATCATGAGTCAAAATGTCTTTCACCACTGCATTTGGAACATAAGCAATGGTATGTGAATGGAGAATGTAGACCCTAAAATCTTTAATTGCTTTTACCAAGGAAAAAGCATGTTTCTCCATTATGTTGTAGTTCAGTGAAGCATCTCTCAATGACTTTCTGAAAAAGGCTATGGGATGTTCATGGCCTTCATTGTTTTTCTACAAAAGGACCGTTGCAATGGTGTGTTTAGATGCAAAAGAGAATAAATAGAAATCTTTAGTGTAATCTGGATTGATTAATACAGGGGCTTGTGTAAGTGCATGTTTTACTTTCTCAAAGGACTGTTTAGATTCTATGTTCCACTTTATTTTGGTATATTTTTTAAGCATGTTTGTAATGTTCCTGAGGAGTTCTGCCAAATTGGGTATGAATTTTCTCAGAAAAAATATTTTTCCTATGAAGGATTGCAATTCCTTAATGTTCCTAGGATGGTCTAACTTTTGGATGGCCATAATTCTACTGGGGTCGATCTTGATTCCATATTTAGAGATTATATGCCCTATCAGTTTGTCTTCTTCTAAACCAAAAATAGTTTTCTTGGGATTTAATGAGATCCCAAACTTTTTGCACTTTTCAAACACTCGTCTGAGGTGTTGTAAATGTTCCTCATCTGATTTTGAATAGATAATAACATCATCCAAGTATATGAATATAAACCTACCAAGCTCATCCACAAAGTCAATGTCCATTGCTCTTTGGAATGTGGCACCATCATTCATTAAACCGAAGGGAATTTTCACATACATGAAAGTTCCCCAGGGTGTAGTGAAAGTTGTTTTTTCCTGGTCATCAGGGTGAACGAAGACTTGGTTATAACCAGAAAAACCATCTAGCAAATAAATCCTACTAGATCCAACCACCTTTTGTAAGATGTTATCCATTTTAGGAAGAGGATAGTTTTCTTTAAGGGAAACCTTGTTGAGGTTTCTGAAATCAATGCAGAGTGTGATTTCTCCAGTTTTCTTTCTAGTAGGAACCACATTGGAAACCCATTTTGAAAATATCAAGGGAACTATTTTTTGGGCATCATACATTTTCTTTATCTCTTTTTCTATCAGGGGCATTAACTTTGGATTGATCCTCTTAAGTTTCTGCTTGAAAGGATTATGTTCTTCTTTTATTGGGATTTTGTGTTGTATGATACTAGTGTCATAAGACTTTAAATCCTCATAGCTCCAAGCAAAGACATCTACAAATTCCTTGAACAGTTCAATATATTTGTGTTTTTTCTCGGGGGTTAAAGATTTAGATAGTTTAATCATTTTGGGTTTTTCCTCTGTTCCTATATTACATTCGTCAACCTCCTTTCTAGTAGGTTTGATTTTGGGATTTTTTGCTACGTCATTGAAATCAAACAATTCCTCTAAAGGAACCAAACCTCTAGGTAAAACATTATTCTTCAGTTGAAAAATATCTGAGTCTTCATCTTTTTCATTTATTTCATCTAAATCTACTTTATTTACACTATCATTTTCTAATTCTGGTTTATTTACATCTTCATCATCGCTATCTACATCAATATTTGTACATTAAAAAACAATTTTAGACTGCAGGAAATCTTCAATTTGTTCATCATTTACAAATACTTGCCAGTACCTAATATTGTCTGGGACGGTCGGCCTGCATCTAACCTCTACTATGTATCGTCGATTTAGATGGAAAGGTATTTTACATGTGGCTGTCGAAGTAGCCAATCCATCTACAAGTATGTTCTGGCCTCTGGGAATTACCTGCAAGTCAATCTCAGTGAAACATTGTAGAAAATCCAAAACAACATTTCTATAAGATCTGAGCCTAGGGCGTTTTGCAGAATACTCACCTTTGATTTGTTTAAAGACAAGTTCATAATCACCTCTTACCATAATCTTTTTGGCACCAAGTTTCTTCAATAACTTTAGGCCGAGAATCAATGCTTCATACTCAACTATGTTATTGGTGCATTGGAAATTTAATTTGTAAGAGTGAGTTTCTAAATACCTTGCTTTATGATTATGCACCCATACTCCAGCTCCAACTCCTTCTTTGCTAACAACTCCCTTGAAATCTATACTTCAGAAATTTTCTGCTAATTCATCATTTTTTGTTGTCACTATTTTAGTTTCCTCAGTGATTACTTGATTTTCCTCCAGGCTAGATGTATCATCTTCTAATTATGCAATTTGACTATCCAAGTCACCATAATTATATAAAATGAAAGAGTCTAGGTTAGAATGAACATAGTACAAAGGATAGTTATGTGGCTTCTCTTGACTGCTGACCATATACTTCATCTGAGTCTCTTTGTACAATCTTCTCTGTTGACTAAATACAGGAATGGTGGCATAGGATATGTCTAACTGTAAAGTACCCTTTAACTTGGCACCCCATGATCTAGATAATAACATACCATATTTCAAAGTAATATTTGCAACCACAATATCCATCACCATGATTTTAGCTGGGATTTGAGCCATGGTGATGCACAAGTCTTTGATAATACCTATGCATTTAACCTTGATGGAGTCAAATGCGTATAAGTCCTTGTAAGGCCTGGTGATATCAAGCCCCAACTTCTCTATCATATCCTTGGGCATAAGATTGTGAGAAGCACCAGAATCCATCATAGTGTTATGTAATGTCTTGTCATGGATATTCAGACTAATGTAGAAAGGAGGAACATAACCATTGTCAACTTGTCCATCAACCTCTGTACCAAACAACAACTCAGGTTGATCATCAACTACATTCATAGTGTATGTGCCTAGTCCTAGATCTATATTTAATTCTTTGATCACCTGTGATCTGTAATCATTTTTGTTCATTAGTTCTATCAAAGGAATAGGAATCTTCAGATTGGCCAATTCACTTTCCAAGCTGAAAGTGGTTGAAGTTCTACTTTAGCTCTATAATTCTGATTTATCAACCATAGTTTTATGTACAATATTACTTGGCTAACTTATGGATGCAACCTCTATTTGAGTTGTTTTTGGTGAAGATTCAAGAGTTCTTTTTGCAGGATTTTCTTAATTATTCTTTTCAGGAACCTTCTTAGGATTAGTATCTGAGGTTTTCTTGGCTTCAGTAGCTTTCTTAGTTTCAGTAGCCTTCTTAGTTGGGTTTAGTTGGGTTGTCGTTAGACTTCTTGCTTCTCAAGTTGTATTGTATGTGGACTTCCATTATTGCATTCTTGAAGGCCTGTTGTTCAAACTCTTCCTCCACTACTTCTGTCTGTGAAAGGAGAAAAAGTTCATGTTCTTCTTGAGTGAGAAAAATGGAATCATTGTCATTAACCCCCATAAGATTTATGTGAATGCCATCCAACTCCTCAATTACATATTCCCCTTCATCAACATAGTTTTCTTGAAGAGGTGGTCTAATATGTTGATCATGACCTCTTTGTTCCCTTTGGTCTCTGGGTTCTCTCTATCTAATTTGGGGAGGGTTTCTTCTGAAATTAGGATTTCGAATCCGAGGAGTAAGCTAATTCTCTCTAGGCAGATTTATGTCATTGATTTTCAATATGTCCATCATTCTCTCCATGGTCCTTACTAAAGAATCAATTTTGGTATCTGAAGTAGAAGTGGAAGGTTCTTCTTTAATTGTAAATCTTTTTTCTGTTCTTTTCCTAGCTCTTCTGGATAACAAGTTGGCTTCAATGCTCACTTCACTTTTTTGCATATCTTGTAGGGTGGAAGAATTTCTTTCTCTCAGTTGGTAGGACATATCAACATTAAATCCATCAGAGAACTTGATTAAGGCCAAGCCTTGAGGAGGCTTGATATCAGTAGGAATTTCATTATAAATATTATTAAAATGAATGCAATAGTCATGTATTGTTTCCCCTTGATTTCTTTTGATATTTTCATATTCAGATAAAATTTGGAGAGGGTTTTTCTTTACCTCCCATCTGTTGATAAAACTTAGGTGAAAAGAAGAAATATCAATGATGATAGCAGCATGTAATGATTTGAACCATTTTTTGACATCGCAAGTTAATCTTTGTGCAAAAAGTCTCATCTGGACATCTACCTCATCAACTTCATGCAAATCAAAGTAATCATTCATGTTATCCATATGTTGGTGTGCATTAAGGGGTCCAGTACCATCAAAATGAGGAAGCCTGGTTTGATAGTCCTATGGCATGGCATGTAAGGGAGCAGCTAACACCAGGGGAGAATATATTGCTTCCATGATTGGTGGAGGAGGTTGAATGTCAACCTTTTTGATTGGTGGGGAAGTGAAAAAAGAGGCAGATGATGTAGGGCTAGGAGATACAAAATGAGTTTTTTGAGGATTGAGAGAAGATGCAATAATAATAAGGGAAAAAAATTCAACTGATTGTTGAAAGTGGGATTTATACAAAACGTGATCAAGATTTGATACTTTATCTTCTAACTTATTAAAATCTTGAAGAAACCGTTGATCAAAATCTTCTCTAGGAGAAAGTCTTTCAGGGGTTCTACGTTGGAGGATGCTTTGATCTAGAACTATTTCATTCACAAATCTATCAGATTTGGTTCTGAAAAGGCTCTGCTCAAAAGGTAGGTCAGACTCAAGGTCCTGGATTGTGACAAGCTTATCTGGAAGAGAAGAGGCCCTATGAAGAGGACTGTTACTCCCTTGACCTTCTACAGTGTTTCTTTTTCTGAGTAACTTTTCTGGATTATCTACTGATGTTACAGGTTCTAGATCAGGATGAGATCTAGTGTAAACTCTTTTAGGAGCCAAAACTTTAGCTTTAAGAAATCTAAATTAATATATACAAACTTCAACAACCTCTGAACATTTATCTCTTGAAAGTTAGATCTTCAATTGTTCAGAAATAAAGTTTTCTTTATCTAGGGAAAATAATTCGTAAGGATGGAAAGTTTGTTCAGTTCCCCAGTATGGTCGCCACTATGTTAGCACTCTGTAATTCCCAGAGGTTGTTAAGGGAAGAATAAATTAACAAAGGTAACTTAACAAAACCACTTCAAAACTGGGATCTAGCCCTGCCAATTTTAGAGAGGGATCTCTCTGTAAGATTTAGATTTGTTTGAGTTTAAATATTAGGCTAGTTATAATAATCTGAGTTTGTTGTTTTGTTTATAAATATTGGCTGAAGTATTGCATTAAACATCCATTGGGCTATGGGGTATGTGTTAAATATTAAGATCAAATATAGTTTTTATGAGATTTCTTCACAGGGAGAGATAGTGAGAATGTTGTATCTATTAGATTTAAATGTGGTGGAAAGATAGAATAGGTGAGATATTCAATCAAGCAAAGAAGTAGTTAAGAATTTCTTTGATTAATATCATATTATTAACATGCACATCACTACAGACCAAAAACAGAGTGCATGAGACAAATTATGTTCATTAACTTCATTTAAACGATTATAAATAGAAAACAAAGATGATTACAGAGTAAGATAAACATAAACAGAGTAAGATTAACATCACCAACATCCAAATCCAAGAATCATGTCAATCAGTCCTTTTATTACTGGTCGATCTTCTCAAAAATATTACAAACATAGCTTCATGGGCGCAAAAATCAAGCCTCAATACTTCTAAGTGAGAAGTATTTATACAATAATTACATATGATCTTGTCATTAATGACTAGGATATGGTGGAGGAAAAATCTAACTAACTAGATTACATATTACAAAATAATAGGACTGTTGGTGATCTGTTCATATCCTGAGTGTTTATTTCTGGGAAAGTAATTGGTGATTCATCCACTTGACTTTGACTATCTTCCTCATGCTGAATCGGATGTCCACCTCATCTCTACTCGAGTAAGGCACATAGGTCTTCCCATCTCTTTTGACTAGGGATGGAAACCTTGAGTAACCTTCTGTAAGTTTCATCCATCTCTGTGTACTTGGAAAAGGTTGGCTTTGTGATGAATATGTACTTTATCTCATGTTGGGTGCTCAGGTCCAACTGTAGAGTTTCTAAGAAATCCTTGCCAATTATGCTCCCTTGTATGCCTGCAAATTTCGAACCATATTTCGCTACTACGAGGATCTTGTGTTTGTAGTCTGACAGAGTAATCAGTTTATCATTGATCACTAGTAAACCTGGAATACCTTTCTTGTGTAGTGAGTCGACCTTGCTAAAAAATCTCTTCACTCCAATATCCATTGTCTGAGCTTTCTCCTCAATTTGCATCATCAATCCCTTCTTGGTAAAAACCTTCTTGACCTCAAGGATTGTTTTTGTCCTATCCTCTATTTCCAGTGCTTCCAACTCATATTTTCTCTTGGAATTCAAAAACCCGATGATTTATGTGGCCTCGATAGACTTTTCTCCCAATTCTCCCTTTAGCTTGTCGATGGCTTGTCTGGATCTCTACATGAGTTCATGTTGTTAAAACACAACTTGTATCAAGGGCCATATTTCTGTCATTGACTGGATGATGTCCATCCATATGTTTTCCTTGGCTTCTGACAGTGTCCATATGTTTTCCTTGGATTCTGGCAGTTTCCTGGCCATGACTGTCTCTTTCTACAAATTTTGTATCTCTTGGGTGAGTCTCTATGACTTTTGCATCTCTATGTTGTAGCCGGAATGAAACATATATTTCCGTTTCTGGAGGTTTCTTATCTCCTCTTGTATTCTTTTAATTTCTTCTCCTTGCAGAGTCATGTCCTCCATTGACTTTGCCAATTTCTCAGAAGCATGTAGGGTTGTTACTGGGATAGTTGATGGAAGTTATGATGTAGTGGCTATTGATGTTGTAATGACTCCTATGAGAGGAACTGATTGCAGTGGGATGATAGGCGTTGGCACACTTTGTTCCTTCTCTTTGACTAGCTTATCTATCTCATCTTCCATCTCCTTGATCTGTGCGTTCTGCGCCATGATTAATTTCAGCATTTCTTCCTTGTGGCCTTCAGTCTCAGCCATCTCCTTCGCCTGTGAATATTCAGTAGCTGGGAACTTCAGTTGTTTCCTTAAGAAGTCTATGTAATCATTATTCTTCTTTAGCAGTTCCTCAGCTGAATTAACATTTGATGGATCATATCCAATTTTGAGTACCAACTCTTCCAGAGATTTGATCTTGTTATCTTTTGCTAGGGAGGATATCTTCTCCAACTTCAAATGAGTCTGGACATTGTTTAAGGAGACCTACAACTTTGCAGCAGTCATGGAGGTATTCTCCGGAGAAAATCATCTCCACAGTTTTTTTGTGCATATACATTTGATTAGTTGGATGCACCTCTCTGACATCGAATTCAAATGTGGCCCTTTTGTAATCATAAACTGACTTGGGATGAGGAACCTATGCATGTAGCAACTCCATATGCATCCATCCTTTATTTGTGTCGAAGGAAGATAATAAATTGTGTTTTGTTTTCGATGTTTGCTTCCAAAATTGTGCATAGGGGTTGTTGGTCAACAACTCATTCTTCGTTTTAATCAAGTTATACTTCTCAAAAATATTAAGTCCTACGGGCTCCTATGAGGACTTAGTTGGCAATGTGGTATCATTTTGTTTCTTAGATGAGGAATTGGACACTGTATGTTGGATACCTGAGAAGAGTGATGAATGTGGTCACTCCATAACTATGGTGGACTAAGTTTCTTCTTCTCTAGACCTGTCAGGTGTATGACTGGTTTTGTTCATCTTCCTATATACTTGGAAGTCTTCCGCTGAAACTTCTGTGATTGAAGGAGATACTTATTTTCTGGGTCTCTTCTATGCTTTCACCTGTGGAGTACTGGTATGTGGAATGATGACTGGTGAAGGTTGTTTCTCTATGTCTAGCAGAGTGTTTTTCTCCCACTCTGTCTGGTTCATGAATTTTTCAACTTCAGGTTTAGGCACATGAGAATAGGGAGAAATCTTGTTATTTATCCCAGTTTCTACAATAGTGCCATAGGGGTCATAGTGCCATGAGAAGCTGAGGTTAAAATTCATTTCCCTTAACAGTTTATTGGCTTCCTCCCCTACAGCTTTGTTGTTGCAAATGAAAGAACCTATCTGACCTTTGATCCTCAACTGTTGTTTTTTCTTAAAAGCTACAAAGTGAATATCATCTGAATTTATCATCTGTCTGATATATTCCAGAGCGATTATCCTGATAGGAAAATAATTTGGCATGTTGTAAGGGGGTAATTCACATCCATAGATCCTGATTTCTGTATGATCCTAGTAAAGGTACCAATCCCTTGTTTTATCTAGGTCTGATAGGTGTAGAATCCTCTGAATTTCCTCATTTATCATTGGTTTTGTTCTTCCACTGAGCATGCATACCACTGGAAGGTAGAATTGGTCAATGAACTGTTTGAAGTTGAACTCAGATGAGTTCTTCCTCACTAAGGATGTCTAGGAGGTCACATGTTGAGGGTTACCATCTTGGTCGAATTTCTGCTGGGAGAAGGAGAACTTGTTTGCTTGGAAAAAGAGGAACAGGTACACCAATATTGAAGAATACCTGAACATACCTTTTGTGGAGAACTTGAATAATTGTTCATGAATGTTGTCAACTAGAAACTAACTGTAGTCAAACTCCGTAGTAACCTTTTCCTTAGTGGATAAAATGGATAGAAAACCAAGAATGGGTTCATCTACCCATTCATCAGAATAATATCCTAGCAAGCAACATAGGGATGAGATGATCGGGTTACCTTTGAATGAGGAAATGGAGGAATGATATGGGGGATTATTCTAGGGTAATTGAGCATTTTCAGGTAGGAAGAGTTCAAATATTTGAGCTCTCTATGGGAAAAACATTTTTTGGTATACCTGGGTCAAGATTTCAATGGAGAAGGGGGAGGTGGAATCATTCCTGGGTATTTGCAGTATCTGATTTATCGTTTGAGGGTTGATGGTGAAAAGCGTTTCTCCAGACGAAGAGACAATCGCCCTCTGGCCAGGAAGGTAGTGAGCTTGGCATTTTAGGGGAAATTCTGGGAAATGGTGTGTTTTGGGAAAAAGTTACAGTGGAAGATTGGACTCCTAGAGTCCGATCTCGTCGCTCTGATCCATAAAACATCCTTGAGCCAGAAGTGTAATTCGAAGAAGTCGAATTCACACTTCGGCTTTGTAGTTAAATAATCTTTATCAGCCAAGGGTATGCGATCCAGGTCGATAGGAGGAGGGAGGAAAATATTTTCTTCAGTTTCGGTGGCTTTGGACTTGGGCGCCATGATCAAAATGATACCTGCAAATGGAAAAAGACGTTAACTGTGTTTACCAGGTTTTAATGGCGGTTGTTGATTGTAATCTTGATGGTGGTTATATTGAGAATGGTAAATGGTGGCGTCGACTACGTCTAGATCGATGAACAATGCAACAATGGTGAAAGAATGAATTTAAATGGTTGAATGGGGTGCCCGTTATGGAGCAGAGGGTGAGGCGGACAGGTAATGGTAATGGTTGAATGCATTGATTGGCCAATGGACATATCAGATGTGATGTGGAGGGTAATGAATGGTTGACAGGTGGATGGGATGTGACAGGCGACAAGTGAGTGGAGTGTGACGTGTAGGCAGGATAGTGGAGTGTGGCGTCGAAGCACGAAGGTGGTATGGATGAATGGTTTGGTGGTTTACACGTAGGGGGGGGTAGGCGGTAAGTGGTAAGGAGTGAGGGGGGTCTGAGTTAATAGGAATGTGACATGTTATGAGGGGCTCGCTCTTGGAAAACCACCAAATCAGACCCCCCCTCCACCGTTAAAGGAAAAAAGGTCAGGGGGTCCAATATTCTCCGTCGATCGTAGATCTGAGCATTTCTCGATCGACCGTTGATATTAGCATGCCTTTTAGCACAAAGCACAAAAACTGACATATCACCACGAAAATTAGGATAACAACATTTTATGGGTTTTTCTAACTCCCCTTTCTTTATTTTGTCACCAAGGGGTCAAAAATACATCATTTCAACTCAAATCAAAGGCATTTAATCACCCTTTCATCCATTTTATTGAAATAAGACATGCTAACCTACATCATAATCTAGTTACCTAGTAGATTAACCCAAATTAAACTGTTGGGTCAAAAATTATTCTAACCTAAGACATTTGACCAAGCTTAAACTGTTTGATCAAACTTATTCACTAACCTATCTAATTTGGCTAAGATTAAACTGTTTAGCCAAATTTATTCACTATCCTATCTTCATAAATTGAAAGAGTTTGATCATGGTTAGACATTATGAATCGAGCCAAATTATTTCATGGGGTTTTATCATTTTATTTTCTATTTTTATACCCTCTTTTGATTTTTTGTATTTTTTATTTTCTTTTATTTTTCTTTCTTTTTCTTTCTTTTTCTTTTCTTTTCTTTTTCTTTGTGAATCATTTGCAGAATAAAATATTATTTACAATATAATGCAACAAGAAGAAAATATTATAATCACCAGGTGATCCTATGAAACATAGGGTTATAACATGTCCTTTTTATGTCTTTTATTTCCCTTTTGCGAGAGAAATTGACTTTTAGTGATTAGAAATCACTATTTTCACTCAAAAGGGGGTACATAGGTAAATTGGCTAATATAAGAAAGAAAATGAGTACCCCCAAGGCATATGATGCCTCCCAGTACCACTTATTTAACTTATACATAAATTACAATTAAAATATCTCGCTTTTGTGGGAAATTTTTTATTTGTTGAAAACATTAAAAAAACCTAATGGGGACTTATTTCCATAAGACTCAAAAGTGATGAATAACATTGTAATATACAATATACACTATACTTAGATGACACACTAAGGCCTAGCCACTAGGACATACTCTAGCTTTGGAGGTAATTGAGTGAAAAAACTTAGAAATTATAACTTGCTTATTCAACAAGATATAATTAACAAGTAAAAAAAACACTCTA
>SNQJ01S0062617.1:0-23707 GCA_010110895.2 Picea sitchensis
ATGTGTTGATCATTTTGAAGTTTATGACTGCCCTGGAGGGTTAGGGCCCAACTCACCTGGAAAATGTTGTGTGTATTAAGTATTTCAATAGTATTGTGTGTGATTATTATATTGTGTTTTGTGATTTCCTATTATTCAATGTGCAGATTGTTTTATTTGTAATCTCTCATAGAATAATAGCAATTTAACTCAATTGTTTATGACAAGTGTTTTAAACAGGAGTGCGCAACACACATTGTTTTTTATAAACACCATTTACGAAGCTACCTAAGGTCATCCTAACTTGCATGCATTCCTAACCATTCTCTAACAAGGAGAGTAAGGTACATAATGCTTTAGGCAAGCTTGTATGATCATCATGGAGGAGCATAAATGTCTCCATCCCATAACCAATTGAATACAACATTCATATTATATTTGGTTTTGGTATTCTTCTTTCATTGTTGTCCTATTTATGTTTTTACTATTGTAATTGGCCTTTACTAATTCAGTGTTTTGACTTGTGATGTGAAGGAGCTCATGGATTGGGAGCACAGGAGTGTGAACATTGGAAAAATACATTCTTGTGGGCATTATGCACATGTCACTATGCTTCCCGGAGCTACCAAATTGCTTCATAAACACAAAGATAAACTACAGGTGCTTTTCAACCCTGTATGTTTGGATTGTAGTGTAGTATGTTAATGAAATAAACCATATGGAAGCATGGAAGTGATAAATAGTTCAAAATTTGAAACTGAAGGATTCTCTTCATGTTAAAAATTTATATTTATACCTTTTTTAGTTGGAAAATAGTGGGACTAAGTGATATTCTATGCCTTTTGAATTTCTTGAAGTTGATAAGTTTTTGGGGAAAAAATGTTTTTTGAATAGCATTATGAATTTTTTTTGGGATTCATGATTATCACCAGTGAGATCTGTGATGTTAATGCACCATGATTTCTTTGGTCTTTGTTTGGTTGTAGGAATCCTTGTTTTGGCTTTAGCCTGAAGGTATTAGTAGTATTTTGTGTAGAGTTCACATTTAATTTTCTTGTTCCTCATAATAGTGTTGGTTACATGAGTTAGAAAACAAGTAGAGAATATCAGTGATAGGTATTTCTTCTAAATTGTTATCCAATAGCCTCTACTAATATTGAGGAATGGGCATGTCAATAGGCACAATGATTGTTAGATAGGGTGAATCGGTAATAGAAAACTTGATGTTACAGTGGTAGTGTTTTATATTATGTGCTAACAAGAATAATAATGCTATTATTGGCTTTAAATTCATAGGGCCCTGGTCTATATTATGTATACAATGAAGGAGGAAGAATTAAGGGAACACATTTTCTATTTAATATGGTTCACCATATGCTTATGGTGTCCTAGACAGTAGGAAGGGTTTACTAGAAATTTTTAAAGTCTTTCTCAACTTCTATTATTTGAAGTTGACTTTGTACTGACTTTTTCTTGTCTTATGATCACACACATAGGTATTCTTGGGATAAGCCAGTGGAAGAAGCTACAGAAGTAGCTATCCGCTCTATATACCATGCATGATTCAGGTGGATATTGGTGGCCACCCACCTATTGCAACTGGCTCCTCATGTCTGTTTTTTATTCAACACGTCTTTCTGTACTACTTTATAATTGTGATTTCTACACTTCTGGGGCTGTCTAAAGCCTCACACATTCTCTAGGTGGATATGGGTGGCCTCTCGCCTAATCCAACTGGCTTATTTTGTATGTTTTCATGTCAACACATCTTGTTGTACTTCCAGGGCTATTTTGGGCCCCTAAACATTGTTTTCTTTAATTTCCAGAGTCAGACTATACACGAAGTTAGAGTCTAATGGAAGAATGTGTAGTTCTATGAAATACCTTTCCAATGGGCTATCACGCGCCTAAAACAGAGGTCATATGCAAAATTTATGACCCTAGGAAGTTGAGGTACCAAATTACACCAACTTACCCATAAGGCCCACATGAATTTTGGCATTTTTGTCTCTTGACCAGGTTTTGTGGGAACCCTGGAAAAATTTGACCAATTTTGGTACTTTGACAGACTGGTCGAAGACGAAGTGCCAAACGAAGCAGAGATCGTGGGATCTCGCTCGCTTTTGCAGGCTTTTTGGGTTTAGGGTTTATGTAATGGGTATGGGATGTCAGCCCATGGGTATTACCCATGTTTAGGCCCTTTTGTAATGTATAAATAGATATCTAGGTGATGTAATGAGGAGTCATTTGTAAGCCAGTGTGCTAAGTGCAAATAGCTGTGAATTCTTTGTGCATACTATGTGTTGAGAACTTGTAGAGCTAAGTGCAAGTGATTGTAAGAAGGCTCTGTGCCTAGATCTACTCGGGGAAGGAGGATCGGGCAAGGTGCATGTAGACCTCCTGACCTATGTGGAGTTGATTTTGTGGGTCTATGCCTATAAGGAGATTAAAGGAGCTAATAAAGAAGAAGAAGAATCGGTGGACATAGCCCCATGTTGGGGATGAACCATGTATATCCTATGTTATGGTGCTTTGTGTTATGTTTTTCATGTGCTTATGTATTTATATACTTAGTGTTGTAATATTATGTCTATTAGATTCATTTGATATAGTAGCTTAGTTATGGATAATATAAATGAATGCTAGATTTGAGCTATTTCTAGATGCTAAGTGCTTGGATGATTTAGATCTTGCTGAATACTGCGTTTCTCTGTAATTAGGGTTTTAACCCGCGATGTGAATAAGGGTTAAAGACTAATGATTGATAACTGCTAAGTGCTTTGTTAAAGTATTGTGATCATAGATCTGTGTCCCAGCTAGGTTGTAGACACTTGAGTCCTGCAACCCCTCCTACCTCTACCTTGGGTGAGACTTCATCTGTGATGCAGGAGCATCACTCGCCTATCAAGCGAGCCAGCGCGTGGAGGAAAGAACATACAGCTGGACAGTGCCAGCATATAACATTTTTTGAATCACTTTGGAGATTTGTTGCGCCGCCATTTAAATGAAGGCATTCAAAGTCGGGCGCACTTGTATTGTAATGTTACGAGCCTCGCGATACCGCGAGACCCGATCTCCCGATTTCTGAAGGGACGATCACCTAGAAGACTGCGGGTAAGAAACTCCCGAGGGAGTTGGAAGAGTTGTAAACTCTTCGGGCCTTGTTATTGGAGGTCCTGGTGGAGCGACCGTCTACTGAGGGGCAGGTTGCCGTCAAGTGGTATCAGAGCCGGAGTAGGTGCTCTCTTTGTTCGGGTAGCAGAGAGAAGTAGAAGACATAATGCCGCCTAGAAGAGAGAGGCCGTCGCCTGATCGTGAAGACAAGGATGCGCGAAGAAGGGGTAGGCCAGCAGGTAACCCAGAGATGGAACGCCAAATACGAGATCTCAGAGAGAGACTCGAAGAGATGGAGACCACCCAAAGGCGTGGAGCTGGTACAGTAGAGTTCAGCGATTCCGAGGTTGAAGAGGAAGCTGGACATGATGAAGGAGAGGTCTCAGCAGAAGATGCCTCGACAGAGAGGTTGATCAGAGCTATTTCGAGGATGAGCTCGAAGACCAAGATGGACATTCCCGTGTATGAGGGAAGTCTAAACGCAGAGGAGTTGCTGGATTGGATCCGGGCACTTGACACCTACTTCGATTATGAGGATATCGAAGAGGACAAGAAGATAAGGCATGTTGTCACCAAGCTGAAGGGACATGCAGCCTTATGGTGGGACGAGCTGCAGGCAGAAAGACGTTCCAAAGGGAAACAGAAGATCAAAAGCTGGGATCGGATGATCGCCAAGATGAAGGCGAAGTTCATTCCGAGGTACTATCAGATCACTCTGTTCAGGCGCATGCAGAACCTGAGACAGAAGATGATGACAGTGAAAGAGTACACCGAAGAATTCTATAGGCTCAATATCAGAGCAGGTCATCGAGAGAGTGATGACGAGAAGGTGGCGAGATACCTGAATGGTCTCAGGTATGACATTCAGGATGAATTGAGCATGCTGACCATCCACACAGTTGAGGATACGTACCAGATGGCTCTGAAAGAAGAAGAAAAGCTGAGCCGCAAGCAAGGTCAGCGAGGGCGAGGCAGAAGCCAGCGTAGAGGCAAGGCTGTTGCGCAAGAAAGAACTCAAAAGCCCAAGGAGAATTGGAAGAGGCCTTAGGGTAAAGATGAGAGAGGTGGAACCTCACAACAGAGACAGGAAACTGCTGAGCCGAGGAGGCAGCAAGATGATCAGCAAGGAGGATATGCTGATGCAAATACATTTCCTCGTACTCGAGGTAGAGGAAGAGGCAGAGGAGGAGTTATCACATGTTTCACGTGTGGTAAAGACGGTCATAAAGCCGTGGACTATCCAGAGAGGAAGGTGGACAGAGGAAGAGCTCACATCGCTGAGGCGCAGAGGCGTGACGTTGAAGATGAAGACAACGAAAGTGGGAAGTCGCTGAAGGTACATAAGGTCCTTTTGAAACCTGAGAAAGAGGTGGAGGACACAGTTCAAAGATGCCGACTGTTCAGAACGACTTGCAAGACCCAGGGCTGGAAATGCAAGGTCATAGTGGACAGTGGGAGCACCGATAATCTCGTTTCGACCGAGATGGTGGAGAAGCTGGAGCTGAAGACGCACAGACACCCGAGTCCATACAAAGTGACATGGCTGCAGAAAGGACACTAGGTATGTGTTACGAAACAATGCTTGGTTAATTTTAAAATGGGTGAATATAGGGATGAGATCCTGTGTGATGTCATTCCCATGGATGTATGTCATGTATTATTGGGAAGACCATGGAAGTTTGATAGAAATGTTGTTCATGATGGGAGAATGAACACGTATACCTTGGAGAAGGATGGAAAAACACATACACTGCTTCCGGGGAAGGATAAGGAAGTGAAGCCGGAAGTGAATAGTACAATACTTCTCATGAGTGGGAAAGAGCTTCTCACAGAGCTGGAGAAGGATGAAGATCCACAGTTCTTTGTTGTCAGGAAGCCAAAAATTTTCCTGACAAGCACAAGAGTGGACGACTTGCCAGAGGAGATTCAACAACTATTGGGAGAGTTTGCTGACATCATCGTGGACAAACTACCTCGTTCGTTGCCACCGATGCGGAGTGTGAGTCACCATATTGACCTCATACCCGGAGAAAGTCTACCGAATAAGGAAGCGTACAGGTTGACACCTCAAGAGAACGAGGAAGTCAAAAGGCAGGTACAGGATCTGCAGGACAAGGGACTAGTGAGGGAAAGTCTTAGTCCGTGTGCCGTTCCAACGGTACTGAGCCCAAAGAAGGATGGAGGCTGGAGGATGTGTACAGACTCCAGGGCCATAAACAAGATCACCATCAGGTACAGGTTTCCACTGCCAATAATGAATGACTTGATGGATTGCCTAAGTGGGGAAAACTATTTCTCCAAGATAGATCTCAAGAGCAGATATCATCAGATCCGGATGAGAGAGGGAGATGAGTGGAAAACAGCGTTCAAGACAAACGAGGGTTTGTACGAATGGCTGATCATGCCATTTGGCTTGACGAATGCACCCAGCACTTTTATGAGGCTAATGAATGAAGTCCTGCGGGAATTCATTGGCAAATTTGTGGTGGTGTACCTGGACGATATACTGATCTTCAGTAAAACCAGGGAAGAACACCTGAGGCATTTGGCCATTGTAATGAGAAGACTGCAGCAGGAGAAGCTGCTGATTAATTTAAAGAAGTGTTCGTTTATGCAGACAGAACTCATATATTTGGGTTTTGTGATCTCGGCAAATGAATTAAAGATGGATCCTGAGAAGGTGAACGTGATCAGAAATTGGCCATCGCCGAGAAATGTTTTTGAGGTAAGGAGCTTCCATGGTTTGGCAAGCTTCTACAGAAAATTCATTAGAAATTTCAGCGGAATCAATGCTGCAATGATGGACACTGTGAAGAAACGGCATAAAGTTTTTCACTGGACAACCGAGGCTGAAAGAAGCTTCAATTTGTTGAAGCGAAAGATCACCGAGCAGCCAGTGTTCGTGCTGCCTGATTTTCAGAAAACCTTCCAGGTGAAGTGTGATGCCAGCGGGTACGCTGTTGGAGGGGTTTTAAGTCAGGATGACAGACCTGTTGCATATTACAGCGAGAAGCTGGATGATGCAAAGCTAAAGTACTCCACATACGACAAGGAATTCTATGCCATCATCCAGGCATTGAAAAAGTGGAGGCATTATTTGATACCCAAGGAGTTCGTTTGGTACAGCGATAACCATGCATTGCAATTCATGAGTCAGCATGAGAAGCTGAACCAGAAGCATGCGAAATGGGTGGAATACATGCAAAATTTCACTTTCGTGATCAAGTACATTTTGGGGACTGCGAACAAGGTGGCTGATGCCTTGAGCAGGAAGTGCTTGTTGCTGCAGGAGTTCAGAGTCAAAACCTTGGGTTTTGAAAATTTAAAAGATATGTATGCAGGCGACGCAGATTTTGGTGAGGCATACGAGGCAGCCGAGAACCCAGTTCTCAGGGATAGGAGTCCATGGATAGACTACCTGATCCAGGATGGATTGTTGCTCAAAGGCAATCAATTGTGCATTCCAGATTGCTCTATGAGAGAGAATTTGGTAAAGGAAAAGCACAGCGGGGGCTTATCAGGCCATTTTGGACATGACAAAACGTTCGCCAAGCTGAGTGAATCTTATTTTTGGCTAGGCATGCGTGCATATGTGAAGAGGCTTGTTGATAGGTGCAGGATATGTCAACACGTGAAGGGCCGAAAGCAGAACACGGGGTTCTATCAGCCACTGCCCATACCTGAGAGACCATGGGAAGCCATCAGTATGGATTTTGTTCTGGGATTACCGAGAACTCAGCGAGGAGTTGATTCCATCTTTGTAGTGGTGGACAGGTTCTCGAAGATGGAACATTTTATTCCGTCTCATAAGACCAGCGATGCCACGCACATCGCAAATTTGTTTTTCAAGGAGATTGTGTGATTGCATGGATTTCCAAGGAGCATAGTCTCGGATCGGGACACGAAGTTCATAGGTCACTTCTGGAGGACGCTATGGAAGAAGCTGGGGAATGACTTGGCATTCAGTTCTGCTTACCATCCGCAGACGGATGGGCAGACAGAAGTGGTCAACAGAAGTTTGGGGGATCTGTTGAGAAGCCTGGTGACGGAGCATCACAGCAATTGGGATCAGATCTTACCACAGGCAGAGTTTGCGTACAACGATTCTATGAATCGGAGTACAGGTAAGAGTCCATTTCAAATTTTATATGGAACACATCCGAGAGGATTTTCTGAGCTCAGGGAGCCAGAACAGGCTGAGACTAGCAGCGCGAGAGATGAAGAGTTCGTAGAGGCGATGCAGGAACTTCACGCAGCGGTGAAGCGGCGATTGCAAAAATTGAACCAGGAGTATAAGCACAGGGCTGATTAGAGGAAAAGATAACTTCAGTTTGAAGTTGGGGACATGGTTCTGGCGCACCTGAGGAAGGAAAGGTTCCCAAGGGGAACATACAACAAGCTCAAGATGAAGAAAATTGGTCCGTGCCAAATCCTGAGGAAATTTGGTGAGAATGCATATGAGCTTGAGTTGCCAGAGGGCATCGAGATATCTCCGATATTCAACGTTTCAGATTTATACCCATATAAGGCCGAAGATGCAGGAGCTGGGAGTGTTGACGAACCAGTAATCCAATGGCAGAAGCAATTGCCAGTTGTACAGAAACCTGATATGCAGTGCATACTGGATAAGCGAGCAGGTAGAAAGACTAGGAGGAAGCAGTATTTTGAATACCTGGTGAAATGGAAAATCACCCAGTGGAGGATGCCAGCCGGGAGACAGAGGCAATTATCCAGAAACATGGGCAGACTATGCAGGAGATCATGAGCAGGAGCCCATGAAATCTTTTGAGCCGAGGAGTATGATGCAGGAGCATCACTCACCTATCAAGCGAGCCAGTGCGTGGAGGAAAGAACATACAGCTGGACAGTGCCAGCATATAACATTTTTTGAATCACTTTGGAGATTTGTTGCGCCACCATTTAAATGAAGGCATTCAAAGCCAGGCGCACTTGTATTGTAATGTAGATAGGAAGGCATTTAATAGTCTTAATGCTGGTAGATAGGAATTAACTGTAGATTAGACAGTTTTAGCTTTCGAGAGGGAAAACGGAGTATAGACACCCTCCCTTGTATCATTGTAACATAAGCATTAGGTATTAAGAGCAAGAAGAAAGTAGAGAAGAGAGCTTGTGAAGAACCTCCATGTACATATATTGAATTAATAGGAAGAGCTTTGATTCAATTCCATGGATGTGTTTGATCTCTGTGTATTGTTGATATTGTGCCTTTGCATGTTTGCTTCTTTTTATGCTTATCTTCTATATGCTGCGTATGTGATTGCATATCAGGTTCGAAACCTGAGGGAATGAGGAAGTGAGTTCCAATTGTTTCTCTGTTTGAGCCGGGAGATTCCTGCATAGAGGCAGTTGAATTCCTCCGCATAGAGTGCGTCGAGGAGGCTAAGCAGTTGAACTTTTGGGTTCTCTTTTGCTCAGAGTCGTGTTGGGTTATTCGAGCCGTGCAGGTGAGTGCAGGTCGGATTGGAACCTCAGTAGCAAGTCTGAGAAGGGAAAGGTCGAGGCTGTTGTGAGCGTGAGTGCACAGGACCCAGAAGACTTCATCACTTTTGGAAGTGGTTGAAGACCGAGCACAGGGAGCGTGTTCGAGAAGTACTCTGGAGGAGTCTGAGTTGATAAAATCTCAGGAGGGATAGTCCCTTTGGTTCACTGTGGAATTGAACCTAGTGGAGGTCGCACAGGACGAAGGTGGTAGAGCGGAGACTTCTTCATAGAGGAAGAAAATCGACGACTTAAATTGTTGAGAAGAGTCACGAAATTCCGCAGACTGTCAGATCGCGGAGGAGCTGCGAGGGAGTTAACTCGCAGGCGCACGGAGGAGTCCATTGGCTATTTTCATATCGACGTATCGGGGTTGGTGAGTGCAAGAATTGCATGCACGACGAAATCGCGAGTTGCGATTTCCCGATTTAATCGGAACCGTCGATTTGAGCGCGCACAGGTGGCACAAATTCAACGTATCGGGGTTTCGACATTCGGGGTTTCCAGCAGCAAGGGAACTTTGGCTTGTGGGTTCGTGATCCACGAAACCCCGAGGTTGACGTGGCAGTGTGGGACCCCGGAGGCATAGTGGAATATAGGTGGCGTATTCACGTGGGATCGACACTTTAGCACTCGGGGTTTTGGAATACAAGAGCTCAGCATCGCGAGGGACGATACCCTGAGGTTTGACCGTTGACCTTTCGGCGTTCGAGACTCGGCGGTTGAGTGACCGAGAACAGCGTTACGAGACTCGCGATACCGCGAGACCCGATCTCCCGATTTCCGAAGGGACGATCACCTAGAAGACTGTGGGTAAGAAACTCCCGAGGGAGTTGGAAGAGCTGTAAACTCTTCGGGCCTTGTTATTGGAGGTCTTGGTGGAGCAACCGTTCGCTGAGGGGCAGGTTGCCGTCAATCTGCTTCGCAGGTGTTGCCGAAAGGGTTGGTAGTTAGGGTTTTATTGGTGCATTGTTGAAATGTTGAACCCCGGGTCTGCCCCTATGCCAACAAATGGTTCTGTTGCTGGGACCTAAAATTGTGATTGCTAGGAACTGAAGAAGAGAAATCTCTGTGCGTAGATTTGTTTCCCTAGTGCGCAGTATTCTACTTGACATGTGAAGATTTGTGCTAAGAAGAGAATTTTGATCTAAAGAAAAGAGTTAAGATATTAAATCTTTGTGCTCTGATAAAGGTAATATAAGTGGAAATTTTTGTTTCGAAAGAATGGATCTAGGTATGTTTGATAGATTTTGTCCTAGTCTAAAAACTAGGGAACAACTAGAAGAAAGAAGATATGATATGAATAGATCTGATAGAAATAGTGAAAGATATGTTATTCCTATGCATAGAAAGAATTGTTGAACTAACAAGTGGATACATGATCCTAGAATTTTTTTTTGTAGGTCCATCACTGTGATATCAGTGCGCAGTACAGGAAAGGTTGGGGATCGTTTAAAAGAAAGAGAGGATTGACTCTTTGTTATAGTTTCAGAAGACCGGGACATCTTGCTAAGGAATTCCATGGTCGAGGACCTATTTTCCTTTGTTGTAAAGCCACTAGACATGACGTTTTGGATTTCCATAGAATGATTGCTAAGGTTGAGAAGATGAACATGAGACAAGAAAACCATGAAGAAGCCCAAGAGACTAAGAATATGCTAAAGAACAAAAAAGAATCAAAGGCTATACTATTGTAGATGAAAGAAACACTGAATGATCACAGAGACATCAGTTTACCAGAGATATTTAAAGAGAAAGAGTGCATAGAAACAAGAATAGGAGACTTCGACATAGATTGTGTATTGGCTATAGAAACACAAGTGAATATCATGACAGAAAGTACCCGGGAAATTTTAGAAAAACCTGCTATGATTCCTTCGTTGGGAGGAATAAGATTGTTTAAAGGAAAGATGATAACCCTATGTGGAAGACTTGCCCATGTACCTATGATTACTCATGGAACATCGACAGAAGAAGAATTTGAGATCATCAAGTTTTTTGAGCACACCGCGGCTTTTGAACTTATGTTAGGAAAACCATGGATTGAGAAAGATCAAATCTGAAGGAAAGAAGAAGAGAAATCTATAGAACAAAAAAAACAAGAATTAAGGGATTTCATGGCTAGAAGAATAATGTGCTTAATAGAAGAACAAGAGGACAAGTCGAAGCAACTTAGGGCTAGAGACCTGGTTGTCGAAGTTGAAAGAACGCAGGAAGACTTGAAACACCTATCCATGCAGGAGAGTAGAGCACCTACCCTTGAAACAATAAGAGAAGAAGTATTACCCTCGAACCCTGCGAAAGACCATCAACAATGCGAAGTTACTATGATAAGAAAATATAAGAATAATAATGGAAAGAGGATTCCATAGACACAGATCACATGAAAGAAGGCCAGAAAGCTTAGCAAGAAGAAAGCTAAGTTAGAAAAATTGCAAGAAGTTCCAGAGAGGACTTCGCAGAAAGAAAGATTGTAGAACTTGAACCTCGCCGGAATAGAAGAACAATGTATATTGGCACTTCACCACGGCGAAGAAATATGACCATTGGAGGTGTCCTGACCGTTAGACCGATGCTTCAGAACAGCTAGAAACACAGTTATTGCCGAAAAGATCGTCGTTAGATCGTTGAGACCGTGCCCTAATGGATGGAATTGTATTAATTAAGGCATTCGTACCCATTGGAGGAGTCTTTTATGACGTTGTCTATTTAGTTCGTCGCATATCTCACCCAAAACACTTTGGCAAACTGAGATATTCGAGCCCATAAAGAAACTAATTTCTTTTGCGCAGTGCTTATTGAGACCTCACCATCCGTTCTACTACCTTGATTGTTTGTTCACCGACCCGAGATATCTAATCTCGAGTGTGCATGTCAGGTTACTTTATCACAGTAGAGAAATCCATCAAAGAGATCCTAATAGACCTCATGGAAGAGAAGGTCATGTCTGTAGGAGCAAAAGCTTCATCAACAACAGGAGTGCAAGCATGCCCATCGAATGGATGTCAATCTGGGCCATCCTAAACTATGACAGAGAAGAGAAGCAAGAATCACAATGACTTGGTGAACGCGAAGCTCATCTCATCGGTCTTGCCCGACTATATCCCGCTTCTAGTTGGCGCGGATAGTCGTGACAACGTCCTGAGGGACTTCGACTATACATTGATCACTGTGTACCTCTCGAAGGGGATACGTGCAATAGGACCATAGGTGAAGAGGATTCCGACTCTTAAGATCAATGACTTAAACTTGGGAGACTGAAAAAAATATGACATGCTCGCACCACACAAGTATTTGACCAAGACAATGGGGAAGAAGTTGAAGATAATCCCCCAGCCGTGGACCATGGACATCCCGAGGTCCACGATCCTCAATGTAATGAATTTACCACACTTTGGAAGACATCAAGAGGTTAATGTGTGAGTTAAAATCCTCCTGTCATGCTACCCTGGTGGTTACCTATGGTTGGATAGGCGCATCACAGTAGATTCGACGTTGATACACTAAATCACCAGATTGAGCGTGCAATGACTAGACCCTCATAATTTTTACCCAGGGAAAGATGCAGACAATGCCCTGGCACAACAAATAAAGGATACCTACGACGATGTAGAGAAATGGAAGTGGGGCTACCAGGTAGTCTCCATCCAAAATGGCGCAGTGTGCATAGTTTTCCAGTTGATCGTTAGTAAGCTCATCAGGAAGAACAAACCAACACAGGTCACGGGGTTTGTTGTCGACCTTGCAGGAAAATGCATTGAAGGCATGCAAATGAACTGGGAGAGATTTTTCGTCAACTAGTTAGAGCAGGATAGCCACGAAGCGCAAGACCAGGGCTATGAGTTTCACTTCAACTAGTTGCTGATTCTCATTGCCTTCATTGCTTGGAAGATGCCGGAAGAAGCGACCTTCCCTGAAATCGAGTCGTCTGAACCACTGGCCACAAATTTCACTACGCTATGGTATTCAAGAGAAATGAAAAAAAAATGGCAATAAAACGCGGAGTTCCACACCTACTACTTGCAGCTGAAGAGGGCCATTGAATCCTTCCCTCGCATGACACCTAATACATTGCATCAACTCATGCCATTCACAAATTTCTGCGTGGATAGGAATTTCATATATATCACTGCGCACAAAGATGAACATAAAGAATAGCTCCAGTCCTATTACAAACTCACCGATGAAGATATGGAGGAAATCACTAAGGAATGGCCTGCAGAATTCCTTGTGCTAGTTGAACAGACAGAACTATTCGAGCTTGACCTCATCGGAAGTCCTGTAGTCACACGGGAAGAATATGAAGCACCCAACAGTAGTAAGAAGAAAAAGAAGGAAGAGGTACAGGAAATACACAATGCATCAGAAGAGACTCCATCAGATTCACTTGGAGGGGGAGGAGGTGACAAAGTAGACAAAGAAGAGGACGAAGGGGAAGAAGACAAGTAGAAGAAGGGTGAAATAACACCACCTAAAGATCCCCTGATAGAGAGAGAGACATCCAAGAAAATAAATGTTTCTCCAAACAAACCATTAGCGCGAAAGAAGTCACAAGCCACCGAACCACCATTTCAGACTGTGCTCATGGTGGATGACATAGACCTCATCATTGCCACTATATCAGATACCTCGGAGGACATTTTGCAGTGAAGCAAATCCAAACAGGAGACATTGTTTGACAGGATCGAAGCAGAGCTCAAAGGGGTACAACAGGCTCTCTATTCGAGCCACGTAGTGTCTACTGTGCCACCACCAGCAGAAGGAACAGAGTTGGGAGATGACCCTACCTATATATGAAGAATAAAAGATGCAGCAGAGGCTTGCCTTCGTCGTGTCTAGGAGGAAAAATAACAGGACGCAGAGGCTCTGAAGTAAGCAAAAAAGGAATCCATAGAGAAACGTTGGGTTGCGCAACAAGAAAAAGATGACCTCCATGCAAATTTCGCAGAGGATAAAGTGTTGATCCAGAAGGAGAAAGAACAATTGCTCACAGAGTAGATGGGATTTAAAGAAGAATTCACCAAGGCACTTCGCTTCGTGACAGGCTTAGAATAGATGGAAGAAGAAACTGTTGATAGCCAGGTGGGGAAGATCGCTGAAGCCATTCAACATCTCCAAGCAAGAGTGGCAGAAATAGAGTTACAAGCAGTGCCAAGCACTCCGCAGGAAGTGCGAAATCAGAGGGAAGAAACTACCCGGAGCGCAGTCGAGAGAATCAAGGAATTGACCTTAGAATGCAAAAAACTCAACAGTCGAAGTGCGCAGACCTACGAGCTCCTTGCAGAGGACCTTGAACTAAGGAAATTGGATTCACAACTACAGGAGGCAAAGCAACAAGCAACGATAGTGCACGCACAATTGAAGTCACTATCAGCAGTTGAGAGGATGAAAAGGTCCCAGGAATAGTGCACGGTTCAAAAACAGGCCCATGCCATCCAGAGTAAAATCATGGAAGTGACCCAGAGGCTCCAACTAGTGTAAGATGAAGCTTGCACACTTTCTGAGGAGATTGAAGAACAAGGTGCACAGCTGGAACAAGTGGTCACCATGGTGGAACGCCTGGAAGGACCTGTGACTGAGAAATTTATTCAGAAGTTCACCGAGTAGGAGGCTCAGTAGGCCGAGGTAGCGCAAGCTAAGATGGAGGCCTTCGAAGTAGAGTTACCCAGATCATAGTGTCTCGAGAAGAGTCACAGGTGAGTGTTGGGGACTTGTTGGCCCTTGACCAGGTTTTGTGGGAATGCTGGTTATATTTGACCAATTTTGAGACTTCGATAGGTTGGTCGAAGATGGAGCACTAGGAGAAGCGGAGATCGTGGGATCTCGCCCCCTTTTGCGGGCTTTTTGGGTTTAGGGTTTATGTAATGGGTATGGGATGTCGGCGCATGGGTCTTAGCCATGTTTAGGCCCTTTTGTAATGTATAAATAGATATCTGGGTGATTTAAGGAGGAGTCAGTTGTAAGCCATTATGTTAAGTGTAAATATCTATGAATGCTTTGTGCATATTGTGTGTTGAGAACTTGCAGAGATAAGTGCAAGTGATTGTAAGAAGGCTCTGTGCCTAGATCTACTTGGGGAAGGAGGATCTGGCGAGGTGTGCACAGACCTTCTATCCTATGCGGATTTGATTTTTTGGTTCTGTACCTATAAGGATATTGAAGGAGATACTAAATAAGAATAAGAGTTGGTGGACGTAGCCCCACGTTGGGGGTGAACCACGTATATCCTGTGTTATGGTGCTTTGTGCTATGTTGTTCATATGTTTATGTATTTATATACTTAGTGTTGTAATATTATGTCTGTTAGATGCATATGATATAGTATCTTAGTGCTTAATAATGTAAATGAATACTAGATCTGAGATATTTCTAGATGCTAAGTGCTTGGATGCTTTAGATCTTGTTGAATATTGCGTTGTTCTGTAATTAGAGTTTTAACCTACGATGTGAATAAGGGTTAAAGACTAATGATTGATAACTGCTAAGTGTTTTGTTAAAGTATTGTGATCACAGATTTTTGTCCCAACTAGGTTGTAGACACTTGAGTCCTGCAACCCCCCCTACCTCTACCTCGGGTGAGACTTCATCTACTTCGCAGGTGTTGCCGAAAGGGCTAGTAGTTAGGGTTTTGTTGGTGCATTGTTGAAGCATTGAACCCCAGGTTTTCCCCTGTGCCAACAACGTTTCACCTTCTAGGTTTAGGTTTTTGGCATTCATGAGTAATATGAAAAGGGCCTCTGGAGCCTCATTTTAATCCATTCTTCTTAGACGGATGCACGTAGCAACCACATCTCTTCTCAGAGATAGCTACCACCATTCGTGCAAGTTTCAGTTATGCAATTTTACTGTTTCAGCCTATTTCGTTATTTAATAGAAGATATTGTTCATTGGATATTTGTGTTATTCTTCCTATCTCTGTTTTTATTGTATTCATTCTGTTAATCAGTTCGTTATGCTCCTAAATACGAATCAATGCTATTAGAGTGGTCTTCTCGACATTTATTTTCTTCGTGCATGTCCCCGACAAGGTCTGGGTACAAGAAGTTGGGACTCAAACCAATCGAGCCATTACCATATTGGTCACGCCGAGCCCAACAACAACCCATGGGAGATGAAAAGAAATATGATGGAGCAGGAGATCCTATTAAAATGTTGCTCGAGGAAGCTGCTGCGCAACAAAGTAACGAAATGATGTACAACTTTGCACAAATCCTTCGACGATTTCCCACGGGAGAAGCATATTCATAGGGTAGCCATGCAACCCCCTTCAAGGTACATGTAAATTTTGATATTCCATTATTTGAAGGACTGATAGATGAAGATGTTGTAGATAAATGGTTGAATCTGCTCGAAGGATATTTTCAGTCCACAATTTTTTCGATAGGGAAAAGATCACTTTTGCACTCCTCAAGGCCATTCCCCATGTTAAAGACCGGTGGGATACTTACTCTGAGCAAAGGGCCATGGAGGAATCTGCAATTTTTGTGGTGGCCCCCACATGGGATTCCTTCCAAGATGCCATTAAAGAAAAATACTACCATGTTGGAAGTTATGAGGACCAGTACACCAGATGGACCACCCTACATCAAGAAAGGGACCAGACAGTACCAGACTTCACAAAGATTTTCCATACCCTATGGACCAAATTGGGTATCAAATATTTTATGTGTCATCTGGTGCTCAAATACCGTGACTGTTTTCATAGATACATTAAAAAAAAAATGGAGTTCTTTGACATCGCCTCATTGGGCACAACTTATATATTCATTGTCAAGATCAAGCAGAAATGTAAGCATAAATAATGATAGTTTGGATCTACAAGCCCATCATAGCCGAAGCAGGGAAAAGGAAACCCCAACCCACATATCAAGGGAACAAGTCGAGATGGACACCCTCAGGACAACCGTTCAAGCCACAATACAAGAAGAGCAACGAGAAGATGAAGAAGGACACAGAAAAATGGTGTGAGTACCATAAACGTCCTTGGCACAACACCGATGAATGTCACTTCTAGCAGTCCCTCATGGTTGAGCTGAAGACTTCCGAGTCAGAGGCTGATTCTGATTTCGAGTAAAATCCTAAAGGAGGGAAGTGGGTTATCGATGTTGAACCCAGTGCCACGGTCACTACCACCAAAGTCTAGCCAAGCGAACCAGAAGAACCAGAGGAAGGGGAGTGCCTCTTTCACTCATAGATGTGGGTCAAGGGGGCTTCAATTCATTTCATCGTCAACATCGATCGTCAGAAGAACCTAATTTCAGAATATGTCGTCAAGCGACTGAACCTGCCAATGACACTGCACCTGCAAGCCTACACCATCGACAGGCTTCTTCAAGGAAGAGATCTCCGTGTCAGCCAACAATGTAGTTTTCCCTACGACATGAAGCCTTTCAAAGATGAGTACTGTGTGATATTTCTCCCCTTGAAGTTTGTGATGTTATTTTAGGAAAACCATATTTTTGGAAGCGTCATGTTGTGTATGAGTTTAGACCCTGCAGTGTTATTATTACTTTGGGTAAACAATTGTATAGGATCCCAGAGGTGGCACCGCCTACTACTATTTCTTTAATCTCTACTAAGAAATGCAGTAAGGTCATTTCAAAGGCCGGGAAGTTCTTCTTCTTTGTGATCCGTTCTCATAGTAAGCAGAAGGTCACCGCCACATCCATGGCCTGTACAGATCGCCTCTCTTTGCAACAAAAACAAGCAGGTGGGATCATGGAAGAATTCAGAGACATATTTGTCTCACCTACAGGGGTACTAACACACTAGCAAGTGAAGCATCCAATTGATTTGACCCCCGATGTAGCTCTACCTAATGGACCACTCTATCAACGCTCGCTGATGGAGAATGACGAAATCAGACATCAGATCCAAGATCTTCTTCAAAAGGGGCAAATCCAACCGAACTCCTCCCCTTGCGGAAGCTCGATTATATTGGTGCAGAAGAAGGACATGACTTGGTGACTCTGCATTGATTATAGAGCCTTAAAAAAAATCACAGTCCATAACCACTACCCCATTCCCAGGATTGATGACCTTCTTGACCAACTCAAGGGGGAAAATTTCTTCAGCAAGATTGACCTGAAGTCTAGCTACCGCCAGGTTCCCATCGAACCAACTAATGTCTGGAAGACAACCTTCAAGTCTAAATAAGGACTCTACGAATGGCTAGTCATGCCCTTTGGCCTCACAAATGCACCAACCAATTTCATGAGGTTGATGGACGATGTATTGAAAATATTCACCAACTCCTTTGTGGTAGTATATTTGGATGACATCTTGATCTTCATCAGAACATGGGAAGAGCACATGCGGCATATTCAACAGGTTTTGAACACTCTGTGACAACACAAACTTTATGCCAACCTGGAAAAATGCTCGTTTGGCATGAAAAAGGTACAATACGTGGGCTACATTGTTGCTGAGCATGGGGTACATGATGACCCAACTAAGATCCAAGTCATATGTGACTTTCCATCCCTGACCACACTGACCGAGCTTCGGAGCTTCTTGGGACTAGCCAATTTTTACCGATGGTTCGTGCTGGGATTATCCCATATCGCATGGGCCCTTAGCCAGGTGACCAAGGGAGGTGGTAGGGCCAATTTCATGTGGGGGAAGGAGAAACAATGAGCATTCAAAGATATGAAACATCGTTTGTGCTAGGCTCCAGTACTCTCCTTGCCCGATCTACAACAACCATTTAAGATTGAGACTGATACATCTGACTATGTTGTGGGTGTAGTTATCACTCAGCACGGGCATCCAATGACATACCATAGTGAGATACTCTACGATACTGTCTGGAAATACCCCACCTATGACAAGGAAATGTATTCCATTGTATAAGCCTACCATCAATGGAAACATTACATTCTGGGGAAATAGACAAGCATACACACTGATCACAAGCCTATGCAGTTAATACAGACATAGGGGAAATTGCAGAATGATCGCCATCAGAAGTGGTCCACCTACCTACCACAGTTCCATCTCAACATCAAGTATAAGCTAGGTATATCCAATCGTGTCACTGACTGCCTCAGTCGGCCTCCTGTGGCTGCACTTACCACTATGTTCCATTCCTATGGACATGAAACATCAGGATGGCCCCAACTTTACCAACAAGATCTGAACTTCTCCACCACATATTATCTCTTGGGTACAAGCGCCACTGTCACTGATTTTCACATTCAGGACGAACTCTTATTCCACCTGAGCCATCTCTATGTTCCTACAAGCAAGCATGCAAAGCTGAATTGGGAAGCCCACTACAGTCGGGTGGCAGGACATTTTTGCGTAGAGAAAACTATGGCCATTCTTCAGAAACATTTTTATTGGCCAAAACTTCGATAGGATGTCAGCAAGTATATCGGATATTGGACTGCCTGTGCCATTTCCAAGCCAACCAACAAGAAGAAAGGCTTATACACCCCTCTTCCTATTCCAGATAAGCCATGGGAATCCATTCCCATGGATTACATGTCTGGTTTGCTATCCACAAAGCACGGAAATGACTGTGTGTTTGTGGTCATTGATTAGTTTTCAAAGATGTCCATCCTCATAGCCTGTAAGAAGAATTTCACAACGGTCGATACTGCTAATATATTCTTCGAATGAGTTTAAGTTCACTTTGGGATATCACAGACCATCATCTCTGACCAAGACAACATGTTCCTCATCACCTTTTGGTTGAGTCTATGGTCTCTGTTGAACACCAAGCTCACAAAATCCACTTCTTTCCACCCCCAAACCAATGGCCAAGCCAAGGTTGTCAATCGGATGATTGTGCACATCCTGTGCATGTACAATTCTAAGCATCCCCATACATGGGAAGAGAGTCTCCCATATTTCCAACACAGTTACAATAGGGCTCTCCATAGTTCCACTGGCCATAGCCCATTTCAGGTGGGTCTAGGATTCCAACCCTTGGGACCCATTGATGTTTCACTTCCTCTTGCCACAACACAGACAAAATCTTCCCCTGATCAATCTACGATCAAAAAATCCACAAGATTCACTGAGCGGATTCATCACATCCACCAATAGGTCGAGAAGATTTTGTAGAAATCCAATGCTAAGTACAAGAAACGCCATGATAAACACAGGGTACCACGCCAGTTTCAGGTTGGCGATAAAGTCTGGTTACATTTGCAGAAGGAGCGTCTCACCGGGCCCCATCGAAAGCTTCACCCCCTTCGTTATGGGCCTTAAACTATCATCAAGGGTGTGGGTAGCAATGATTTTGAGCTCAACACTCAACCCTTCCTTAATCTGCATCCAGTATTCAATGTGGACCTCCTTCAGCCATATTTTCCACCATTATTGAACATCTCTAAGATCGTCGAATAACTGAAAACAATAGATATCAACCCTGATTGCATGGAACCAACATCCACCGATCATATAGTGGACACACAGGTCAAGGGAACTTGCCAGCAACGGATCCAACTTTATCGGGTTGTCAAGGCAGGGAAACTCCTACACCAAGGCAAGTGGCTCACCCGGGGCCAAATCCAACAGAATTTTCCTCACCTGATGGGGGAACTCAACGCAATCGATATCATTGCTTCCTAAGAGGGGAGGATTGATCCAGGTGGATATTGGTGGCCACCCACCTATTCCAACTGGCTCCTCGTGTCCGTTTTTTATTCAACACATCTTTCTGTACTTCTTTATAATTGTGAATTCTATACTTCTGGGGATGTCTGAATCCTCACACATTCACAAAATAAGCCAGTTGAAAACATGAATGCTTTGTATGTTTTCATGTTAGCACATCTTGATGTACTTCTAGGGCTGTTTTGGGCCCGTAAACGTTGTTTTTTTGACTCGCCACAGTGAGATTGTAGACGGAGTCAGAGTCTGAAGACGAAATGTGTGGTTCTCTGAAATACATTTTCAATGGGATATCACACACCTAAAACGAAGGCTGTATGAAAAATTTATGACCCTAGGAAGTTGAGGTACCAAATTACACCAACTTACCCATAGGGCCCACATGAATTTTTGCGTTTCACTTTCTAGGGTTAGGTTTTTGGATGTATAGGGTTTTGGAATTCATGAGTAATATGAAAAGGGCCTCTGGAGCCTCATTGTAATCCATTCTTCTCAGACAGATGTGTGTAGCAGCTGCATCTCTTCTCAGAGATAACTACCACCATGCGAGTAAGTTTCAGTTCTACAGTTTTACAGTTTCATTCTATTTCATTATTTAATATAATATATTGTTCACTAGATATTTGTGTTATTCTTCCTATCCCTGTGTTTATTGTATTCAGTCTGTTAATCAATTCATTCTGCTCCTAAATCCGGATCAATGCAACATTTTGTGATGGTGCTTGTGGGGGTGTGGCAAGTGGTATGAAGAATTTTATACTTTGACATACTTGATATATTTCATTATAGATGTAGTTTCTTTATGATCTTATGGGTAATGAGTGCTCTTTCTTTTAGTGTACTATGTGGGTCCTCAAGGTTGGAAGAAGTTTTCTAGCGATAATGTAGGTGAATTTCATTATAAATACTATCCAGTCACAAAAAATATCAAATCAAATCAACAATATGCTATGTCAAAGAGGTTGGATCATATGGCACATTTGATGGTGTTTTCATTGGTGGACTTGGACACATGGCATTAGGAGTAACACAAAAATTTCAACATATATGCTCTATTTATTAACTAGAGTTTATATAGTTCATCTCTTCAAGGCCTATCACAAGAACTAAACCCTTCCCCCTTTCCATACATATATAAAACTTATATGTGAATATTAGGATCACCGTTAGCATATTCATCCCTAACCTGTAACTGTGTACATATTGTATAGAGAGATCTAGGCAAAGAAAGGTAGATATTCCCTGGGGAATTGTGTGATACTGTTGATAGCTTCTTGAGGGATGCTAAACCATTTGTGTACCTTTTGTTTATCATTAATAATATTCCATTCTGTTTTTTTTTTGCATTTGTTTTCTAAGTTATGTTGGTGTACATGGATTCACCTAGGTGAACATACTTGTCTTCATAAATATTCTATGTAAAGTTACGAATTGGTTAGAAACTCGGAACATATCATTCTACACATATGCATATGGATATTATCTTCAAGAAAATGAGGATGTTAAAAGACAATTCTTTGAGTACTTGTAGGGTAAGCTTCTTATTTCAGCTATATCTAGTATTAGTGTAGTAATTCTTTGTTGAGCGTGCTGTCTATGTAATGTATCCTGTATGCTTTTGGTTTTTTCTTCTCAAATATTCAATCTGCATATGAAAACCATTGTAACTAAAAACCTTACTCTGACAAGGAGAGTAAGGTATGTAAGGCTTTATGAAAGATTGTATTATCATCATGGATGAACATAAATGTCTCCATCCCAGAACCAATTGAATACTGTTATCACTCTATAAATTTCCTTGGTTGTGAAAGAAAAATCCAGAGGTAAACACAAACCAACTTGCATATTGGAAGCTATCCCTTCCAATCCAGAGAGATGTTACAACTCCATCAAGAATGATTGGTTATCTAATCAAGAACAATGACTACATCTTCAGTTAAGTGAGGATTTTAAAATATGGTGTTTGGGTAGAGAAGAGGACCATTGGACATTGAGTCATAATAAGGAGATGCCAAATAAAGGCTTTCAAAACTGGTTAATATGAACAAATGCACTTCAAAGGCAAGATAGTTGGCTATATATCAGAGATTAACACTTTTGTAGTATGGTGGTGAGAAGAAAGTTACACATCAATCATAAAAAAGCATCTAGCAGTGGATGAGTTCTGTTAAAATATCATTCATGTAGGTATTTGAATGTGAGATAAAGAACATCTAAAATGAATTCTTTATCTATTATCATTCATTCAAAATAGAGGAATAAACACTATGATTTAAAAAGAAAGGAAACGTTTACAGGGAAAACAGAAGATTACCAACACAAGAATCTCTAAGAGAAATGTTCAAGTACTTCTGCTTGAAATCTTCATTAATATCAAAAACTGATACACGATATCCAAGAAGTTTTTTCCTTTCTGACTCGAACCCCTTTACAATGTTTTTTCTTAAATATATAGAGAAATATCCTTCCAAAACTTTGGGATTCGACAGTTTCAAATTTTCCTAAAATTAGAGGAAGTTATAACAAAATAATAACAGACTTCAAACAAACTCCTGAATTCTAGGGTTTAGTTCCTTGACTAATTAATGAATACAAATCTCAGCAAATTACACTATCTGAGGGAAAAATAAATAATTCTTCGAGTATCCATGGTGACCTGGTATGCTCCATCCCAGCTGGAAGTTGAAAGGACTCATATTTAGGCTGACTATGCACTTTCGCAGCGTCATGGTCACAACTCACTGCAAAAACTCCTCCTTCATCACTTTCAAGGCGTATAGATTCGTTGTGAAATTGTGCTGCAAAATAACGTTGCAAAACTAAGTCCATTGCTTGGTATTCTAGCTAGAAATCTGGATATTGATTTCTATGAGGTTTTTGATCCTTTGAATATGCGACAATCCTTTGACCATCTGCTGCTCTTTAATACTATCACAAAGGTCCCCTAATGGTGATAATTCTTTCAACACATGCCTTCTAGCTCCAAAGGGATCTGGAATATATGGTGAATTTTTAGTCAATAAATTAAGCAGTGCTTCAATCCCCGTGAGTTTTCCTCTTAGTGCTCTGATGGGAGATCACCATCGATGCACTGAACATTTGGTAGCTCAGGTGTTTGTGATATTTTCTTGGCATATGACACTAATTTGGATACCTTTTCAAGATATCTCGTGGTGTCAACAGATTAACCTTGCTGAACCACAAGCAACAAAAAAAAATGATCAAAGGAGTATGCTCTTGAATAATGATTGCACCCTGTTTAGAAGATTAACCTTTATGAGATTTCACATTAGTTCACTGAGTCGATGCCTTATGTTGAGATCCGGTCATTTGATAAAACACCCACCAGCAACTTATTGGCACTTGGACCTTATCATGCACTTGATGATTGAACACTCAATGCTTGTATGTTTTTTTTGATAGATGGGCACACAAATTTGGATAGAAATCTCTTTGAGACCTATTGGAAATTTCTTTTGGCTGAGTGTTAATC